>JAMKCH010004633.1:0-35505 GCA_023653785.1 Ophioderma brevispina
ACATCAGCTGACTTAGGCACTACCGAGTGGGCTGATAATTAGTGACCCTAATTCCTGGTGACCCTGAAGGTTATACACCACTAACCTGGCTGCCGTAAGGATCAAAAATCTTGGGTGGACTACTTTCTTGCATGGCATCTGGAAAAAGTGCTTTAAAATGTCTGAAAATGCACTAGTTATATTAAGAAAGTGATGAAATTTCATGATTGACATGGTAGACTGGTATGTTTTCTCAAACTAAGCGGCATTTGGACAGTGAATGTGAGGAAAATTACTCCGCGGTCATCAATTTCACATCAATTTGCAAATTACTAGCTTTGGCGACTATAGAGAATCTTGGGTTGCCGGTCTGACCTCTTGCGAGTTGGTGATTCCTAACTAAAATTTTTTCTGGTCATCATATGTTCTAAATTTGGTTATTTGGTGATTTCAGCTTGTACTTTGGGGTGATGTTGTTGTATTTCCTCTGTGAGAGTTTTAAATGTGAAAGAAACATGCTCAAAGTTGCCATTTTCCCCATAGACTACTGTGTATAAGTGAGTCAGTGGTGTGTAACCTGAAGAATTCAGCAGTCTGCAGAATCAACTGCAACCTTTACATGCACATTCAGTACAGGCTGATGAAGTCATCAAGCTCACTAAATGGCCCAACCGGGCACTACCTATGACAGTTCAATTCCTGACCATCATTAAAGGTGCATTTCATGATTCCAGCAATTTTGTTTTATTCATTGTTCACTAGATATCCTTGAGCAAAGCTTATTCACAACTTTTTAGCTGATCCTGACTTTGCGGTTTTGTGTTATGAGCAAATGCTCTTTTCTCACAGGTCCCATAGGCCACTGTGATATAATTTCTGCCGGTTTACAGACAGAAAATACAAAATTACGAATTTCTTACAGATACAACCGAATTTGCACATAAGATTTGGCAAACATGGATTACATACCTACCAACATATAACCAAAAATCAGAATACATGTGTTGTGAACACCTCATCACGAAAGCCCTTTTGGGCAGTGTCTATTTCTGATCCACTTTATGGCCTCTAGTGGAGAACACTAGCTGGGGTAGAGTCTCCTGAAGTTAATGGTTTTAGTTTTTGGAGCTGCAGGAAGAGGTTAAGGAGCCCAATAATATTTCAGGACTTTTCTGGTAATTACTTCAAGATTTGTGTGAAATTTCAGAAATCAGGAAAAGTTGGTAGGTATGGCTGATTACTAATGTTAACGGTTCACATGATATGAAAATTTCAACTTTATTGAGGTAAGTCGGGGGACGAGGCTGTGGATCACGAAATGCCCTTTAAAATGAATTTCTAAGTGTTGAATTTCTTACCTCTGTTTGATGCAATAAAATGATTTGCTCCCTCATTTGTTATCTTCGCATTAGATGTTTCCAAAGGTAGCATGTCGTCCATTTTCGTAGGTAGATTTGGATTCACAGCATCTTGTAATCTCAACCAAGGTACGTTGATGAACCGGTAGCGTCTGATTTTGGGGATGTATTCTAACAAATCGGCATAAAGACTGATGAGAATGATCAAGCTGCAAAATACACTGAATAAAAAAGAAACTTTTTTGTCAGAATAAATACAATGAAATTCAAAGTGATGTCCTGAGTTGGAGGGGGTATAGATATAAAATTTAACAGCCCAATACTACCTCTGAATGGGCTGAATGGGCTATTCTAGATGAATTCCATACACCCACTGTGTAAGGCAAAAATTAGATTTTAAGTATATGCCTCCCGCATGGGGTATTGAATTTATTTGGAATAGCCATGGTTGGGACATGAGCAGTGCATGGGTGTGACATACAGAAGAGTTTCTGTAACCTGACCCATCTTACACACTTTTTCTGACACACTTATGAATTCGGAAACCCTTCACGGAATAAAGCACATGTTTATTCCGTTAAAGTTTCCAAATTCATAAGTGTGTCAGAAAAATTGTGTCAGATGGGTTAGGTTACAGAAACTCCCCACATGCACTGCATATGACACCTGGGGCACTCCATCTAACCCTGTTGTTATCTGCAAGCAGAAAAATGTGGGAAAGGGCAGGTTTTTCACATTGTGGCGCAGACTGCATGAACTGCCAAAAAAGGTTAAAACCATGTAAAATGACCAAAAAATGTATATTTTTGTGCACTCCACAAGTCAGTGTTAAGGGTAGCTATATTCTTTAAAGCGGCACTGGCACATTTTCACAGGAAAATTTTGAGGAATGTTTCCTCTGCGATGACCACATTGAACTTCACATACTCGACAACATTTTTGGTTTATCAGTGATAGGCTTGTTTGATCGAAGGAGTTTCTGTGAAAAGGGGCCATCATTTTACATGAAAGATCTGTGCTTAGGGTCAGATCTGAAAGGCCCTGCTAGAGGATGGTAACAAGGAATGTATGGTGGTACCCGGGGAAATGACAATCATGCATCACGACCTGACAAATAAATGCAAAATTTTTAATTTTGTTGGGAAAAAAAGGAGAAATGTACAAAATGTGATTTTGAGCGACTATAGTCGCTGACAGGGCTAAAAGGGTAAGATATAAATTACTTGTACTTGACTTACACCATAAGGCTGAATCCCACATCACATGGCTCAGGAGAATCTTGCTCACACACAGTTGAAGCAGCAGTTACAGCAACTTCTATTTTGCTTACATTTTTACTTACATAAAAGTACTGGCTAATATGTGCTAGATCTATAAACAATGAAAAACAAAATTTATTATAAATAATTAGTTGCAAATGCCATAACATGTTTGTCCGTTTATAACATGGATATACTTTGTATCATAGGATCATCTGTTTGCTTTGATTTTATGGGACAATCAACTGCAAAGATTCTCTCATAAATTCCAATGTAATCTTTTAGACTTCCACAGATGACATAAAAGCAGAAAATTAACCAATCAGAGGCATATAACCCTTGCACTGGATCAATATTCCATACAGAAGTTTATGAACTAACATTTTTTGCACCATAGCTTATTTGACATAAATCTAGAGTCTTACCAACTAAAATGCCAATAGCATTGTTGATGTCTATAGTATTACATACCACTGGTGCACACACTCCCCAAGAGATAGGTAACACAAGCTGAATACAAAGAAACATAAACAGATATAAAGTCAAAAGTTCATAATAAATTCTATGGTGTCTTGTCATTCTTTCACCTGACTCAACTTGCTATATGAAGATCAATAGATTTTCTTCACTTATTCCATTTTCTCAAAAAATGCAGCAAATGTCCAAGTTATAATCATTTAAAGGGATTAGCAGCGATTTGCTAATCCGAAACATCGAAAAAATCATCAAAATTCATATTTTTATATTTTTGTTCCTGGCATGGATATGCTAATGAACCTGCAGGTGTTGGCTTGAAATCCATGTATTAATGACAAGGCAGTACTTTTTATCTGATCCTTTAATTTCTATACGTGCGTATCAAAATTCCGACTCAAGATCAAAAAAGCCTTTCCCGGTGAATATCCCAGATTTTAAGCGTGATATTGTGCACCATGATCAATACAGTTAGACCTCAAACATTATTGATCTTTGTTCATTCTGTACTGGTGTAAACCACAATCAGCTGTTTAGTGCAGATTTTGAGACCCGTCGCTGTATGTCTATTTGCGGGAGACGGTATGACAAATTTCCTCAAATACTTTGTTTTTTTTTCACTATTTAGTGGTTTGTTTCTATATTAAAGCAGTTATATGGAATTGTACACAGTTATCCCTGATTTATAAGTTAAAACACGCATTTCCACATTTTTCGATTCTCTCGCATTATCGCTGCTAATCCCTTTAAATGGAAGAATGAGGCCACAGGAAGTTCATTCACTTAAATCATGGATCCATTTACACTTTTAAACATTTTTAATTGACAGTGGTAATTTATTCATTTTTTAAAAACTTTTTGATAATTATATGGCCAAAATACAACAAGATCAGCCTGCCCATAACCATGTATAGAATCGGAAAACCGATGGAATGCAAGTATCACACCCTCTGGCCAAAAAGTGTTTAGAAAAAAGGTAAAAAATACATTGGTCCTCAGACCGCACGTGTTTGTATATGATAGGCCTCATATGACCTTTGACCTCAACAACAAATGAGGACTCGAATGTTGCACCTATAACTCAAGTTTGGTTCCAATTGAACTTCAACTTTTGAATTGAGGTCAATTTTAAATTTTAGCCTATCTTACAACTTGAACTAACATAACATGATGGATGACTTTAATCTTGAACAAGAGGTGAGAGAGCTAACAAGAAAAAACAACATTCTTGATTTATTCTTTACCAATAATCCAACTCTAGTTGAAAAGTCTATCATCATACCAAGTCTTAGTGACCATGACGGTATCGCAATGGTAACTGTCGGTCTTACCCCCCAGTTTTGTCATCAAAAACCCCATAAAATCTTCCTTTATAACAAAGGTGATCTGGTCGGTATGAGATCTGAACTGAGTAAATTTGGTAAAGCATTTCCACTAAAGGACACAAACATGAGCGATGTTGAAAGCCTATGGTCTCAATTCAAAACTAAACTGCTTGAAACTATGGATACTTACATTCCATCCAAATTAGTTACCAGAAAGAACAAGCTGCCCTGGATTAATAAAAAAAGTCCAGAGAATTTACAGCGGAAGCAGCGGGCCTTCAACCGTGCCAAAAAAAGCCAAAGTTAGGCAGACTGGGCTTCCTTTAGAGAATTAAGAAAGAACTCACACAAGGAGACGAGAAATGCTCATAGACGCTATATCAGAAATTTCTCTGTGGAGTCTAAGAAAAATTTCTGGTCCTTTGTCAAAAAGTTAAAGAAGGATTCGTCTGGCATACCTGCCTGAAAGACCAGGGTGTGTTGATCTCTGAAAATATAAAAAAAGCTGAAATCTTAAACAAACAATTCAAATCCGTTTTCACCAAGGAGGACATGGAGTCAATCCCAGACCCTCAACCACGCAGATTTCCCCCAATTCCTGACATTACCATCTCTACTGAAGGAATTGAGAAATTATTAAAAAATACCAACCCAAACAAAGCTACAGGGCCTGATAACATTCCACCTCGGGTCTTGAATGAGTTTGCCATTGAATTAGCACCTATCCTGTCAATCATATACCAAGCTTCTCTCAACACAGGCCACTTGCCAGATGACTGGAAATTGGCTAATATTTCACCCATATATAAAAAGGCTGATCGCACAAAAGCATGTAACTATCGCCCTGTTTCTTTAGTTTCGGTTCCATGTAAAATCTTAGAACATGTAGTCCACTCACATATAATGAAACATTTCGACACCCATAACATATTAACATCACAACAACATGGCTTCAGGGCAGCCCATTCTTGCGAAACTCAACAAATCCAAACCATCCATGACTTTACCACCTCCCTCAATAAACGTAACCAGTATGATGTTATTATCATGGATTTTTCCAAAGCGTTCGACTGTGTTCCTCACAACCGTTTATTGCTCAAATTAGATCAATATGGTGTAGGTGGTAAGGTCAATGGATGGTTATCTGGATTCCTTAAGGGACGCAAACAGCGTATTGTTGTTGGAGGGGAACATTCTAACTGGACCAGCGTGGACTTGGGCATCCCCCAGGGGACGGTACTGGGTCCATTACTATTTTTAGCATACATAAATGACCTGCCAGATGACCTGCACTGTACAGTGCGTCTGTTCGCAGACGACTGTGTCATTTATAATAACATCAATAGTACCCGTGATGCAGAGTTACTCCAAAAAGACCTAGACTCTTTCTGCTTGGGAGAAATGCTGGCAAATGAAGTTCAACCCTGACAAATGCTATGTTCTCCGTATACCATCTTCTAAATCTCCAATCATATCCACTTATACTCTTGGCAACTCTGTACTCCAGGAAACACAAACTCACACATACCTCGGTGTTGACATCCAACAAGACTTGAAATGGAATACCCATATCAATAGAATTTCATCATCTGCCAGCAAAACCTTAGGATTTGTGCACAGAAACCTCCATTCTTGCACCAAAGAAACCAAGGCTCAAGCTTACAAAACACTTGTGCGCCCATGTGTTGAATACTGCTCCGCAGTATGGGATCCGCACACTAACGAACACACACTGAAAATCGAAAAAATCCAAAGGCGAGCTGCAAGAATGGTTTTCAATAATTATGATTGGAGATGTAGTGTGTCTGAACTCATACATAAACTGGAGTGGGAGTCCTTAGCTACCAGGAGGAAAGCAAACAGATTGAACATCCTGCACAAAGCCATAGGGGGGCACCTAAGCACACCGGTGCAAAATTACCTTCAGCCTGCTCAAAGACGAACTCGCCACTCCAAAGCAAACAACTTCATCGAACATTACTCACGCCTTGATTGCCATAAGTTTTCCTTCATACCTCGTACAATAAGAGACTGGAATAACTTACCAGAACACATATCTTCAATAACAGAACCGGACCAATTTAAATCAGCTGTGTCAAATTTCTTCAAGAGCCAAGCAAGCCAAGACTAAGTTTTTCATCAAGCATTGCGCACACCACTTCCTGCACGGTTTGTTTTTTGGATCCCACTAAGGGATGTTGGGCAGGCTCAGTGAGAGTAGAAGAAGTAGAAAGAACATCTTGACCTGGTATTGGACCTTTGACCTCAACAACAAATGGAGGATCCCATGTTGCATTATGACTCAAGTTGTTTAAATCCTTTGAAGTATGCAGATATTACGGCAAAATGTTAACCTTTTTCACATCAACTACAGCCAAAAGACATTCAACATCAACGACATCAAAACAACAGTGGACAAGTGATCCCTCTGTGTCTTCCTGCCTTAAGGCAGGAGACCAAAAATGGGGGGGGGGGCGCCAGGTCTAAGTTAAAATTGAAAAAATACTAAAAAATGGAAGGCCTGGGCCACAGTTGTGTGTAGAACTTATTTTAATAATTACAAATCATAATGATTACAAAAGTCTGTGAGACTTTCTACTGAGTACGTACAGTACAATTTTACCCCCACCCCAATAGGAATTTCGACTAGAAGGCATAGTTTTCGAGGGATCTAAAACTCATTGTTGTATTCATGCTTTCAGTAGCTCAATAAAATCTGTGGTCAAATTGCGGGATTATTTCTGGCTGATGGGGTGCAGTGTCTAGCAGTCCAAAAGTAAAACATTAATTTAAAGCGACTGAGTACTAAACCAATGGCAATTTATTTGGTGGTGTGCAACCATAAAAGAGCACAACCATACATGATAATCATTACAGAGCTTCTATAATAACGATAAAAAACTCAAAAACCATTGACCTAAGACTAAGATTGTTCGGATTCTTTTCAACATTTTTTCATGGCAATTCCAAATTGATATGGAAATGCTTATAGTGCAAAATGTACATTTTCATCAGCAAATATTTGCCGTTTCTAATTATGTAGTGAGGAATTGGATTAACAAAACCTCACTATTTCCAAGAGCTATCAAGTTTAGTTCTTGTTAATAAAGCAGTAGAATTTAATTTTAGTAAAGAAATGTTTAAATATTACTCATCCTACCAACCTACCCCTGGAATAAGTTCTGTTGCATTGAGCTGCATCTGTACTGTACAGTATTTGTAGCCCTTGATGCCCATACATTGATCATAATGTCCAATCCATGCAAGATTGCCTGCTAAGAAACCTGCAGCAGGCTTGCCTGTGGAATCCACAACTAGGAAGGAAAATGAACTTGAAATAATCATTAAATTGTAAATGATTACAACTAAAATATTAGCTGGCATTCTGAAAAGGAGTCTAACTTTAGACCTGGGTTTAAACCTGGGTTAGTCCTACATGAGTGGACCCTTTTTCCTTTCAAAATACTGTGAAAGTTAAATGTAACAGGTGAGGAAATTCCTCATGGATGGGCTGTTCTGACCCATCCATGAGGAATTTTCTCACCCACTCACTTTTAGAGTATGCTGAAGGAAAAAGGTCCACTCATGTAGGACTAACCCTGGTTAAAACCCAGGTGTAAAGTTAGACTCCCTTTCAGAATACCAGTTATTCATTTTAAGTGGTTAATTTAGCAGTAGATTTCTTGCAAATTAGCTCAAATTTCCAAGCACCTGCAATCAGCTTCTCTTGATCTGAAGAAAGTCTTGTGTACTCCTCCAGACATTCCTTAGATACTTGCTCTGGGTCAACTGGCTGGTATGGTCCCACAGCTTCCATTAAGTACCATAGCTGAGAAAGGGTAAAGGCTTCACAAGTGCCCAACTGGTCTAGCAAAAACACTATGGTAATCCAAAGTAGCCAAACACTATGTATATTAGCCATGATGTAATAAATGCTCAAATCAGAGCCACAAAAGATGCACTATCTGTAATGCCTATTATTGTTGTAGTCATTGTTATCATTATCATGTCATCTCAAGGTTATGCTCAAGTTCATGTTCAAGTTAAAGTTAGTTATCACTAAAATGTAAAGAGAATGTGCTATAATTAGAGCAAACAGTCTTTGAACTTGTGCATACTGCAAATGCATATGCAAATAGTCACTATATCATACAATTTTGTTTAGCAATTATAAAAATGGGGACACCGGTCCCAAATAGGTTGTCCGATTTACATGTGTTTTTAAAGAATAATTCTATTACCGCTGCTGCCCATTATCAGGGGTGTGATTGAGTTTTGTGCAAAAATCCTGAATTTGGTAAAAAAAATCCTGAAAAACAGCGTAAAATTGACCTAAATGCTTAGAATCGGCTGAAATTAAATAAAGTTAAGGAAATTTTGAAAATAAAAAATCCTGAAATCAGGAAAAATCCAGAAGGATCACACCCCTGCATTATTGAATATGGAGCATTCTCATTGCTCAGTTTACTGCCCATTATTCTGCAATAATGGGTCGCAAATACATTTTTCTTATTAAATCAAGATGTTTTAGGCAATAGAATAGAAATAAAGGGTTTGCAGTATCATCTATGGGCTCATAATGTATCCTTGGCTGGAAAAACTTCAAACTCAGACACATTTTTGCCCACGAATGATACCACCCTTTATTTCTTAATTATTGAGCAACATAACAACCCTAAGTGACCCCTGAATGACCTTTGACCTCCTCATCTGTTACCCCACTAAAGACCCCTTGTCTCAATGTAAAAGCATGCCAAGTTTGAACTTGATCCATCATTGTACTAAAACAGCTTCAGTAAGTTGAAAAAGTGTAAACCAAAAGGTGTATAATAGAGCAATATAATGACCCAAGTGACCCCTGAATGACTTTGACCTCATCTGTTAACCCAAATAATAACCATTTTTATCAATGTATAAACATACAAAGTATGAACTTGATCCATCACTGCACTAAAACATTACATTAAGTTGAAAAAGTGTCAACCAAAAGGTGTATACTAAATGTTTTACACACAGACGGACACACAGACATACAAATCATGCCGACATAAAGGTCTTTCCGATTGCATCAGATGACCTAAAAATGCACCTTTTGGTGAAAGATACAGATATCTGCAAGGAGTGAAAACCAATGTACATTCTAACCCCCCAAACGCACCTCAATAAAGTTGTGACTTTTATATCATCTGAACCATTTGTCTTATTATTATGCATCTGTGGTGCAATACCACAGTGCGATTAGCGCGTACCGCCCAACACTGCACAATACGCAAAAATATTGGGCAATTGGTCATGCAACTCGTCAAACAAACACTCTGTTTTTATTAGTTTTGAAGCCATTTTAAAACTATTTTTGTCAAGTCAGCTTCTTCTTGCATAATAATAATAATATTAGATGGCTTTTTTCGGCTGATAACAGAAAATATCGCCCTCGCCAAGAAAATATCAGGCTCGTCTTCGACTCGCCCGATATTTGATCTCGGCTCGGGCGATATTTTCTGTTATCAACCTCAGCCATCCAATATTATATAAGTATCACACCACTGATGCACAAACCCCATGATTTCCCTTTGATTGACTGGTGCACAGAATTTGGCTCTGATGTCTGTGTTAGTTTATATAATGCCCATTACACTATAGGCAAAAACACACTCTCTTCTGAACTTCCACACAAAAACTGGCCATAACCCCCTGCATAAATCAAATAATAACTAAAGTAGGAGCAGGTTATGGCTAGATTTCTCACAGAACAAGGCTAAGATTTCACTGTTACTTCACTTTACACTAAAACTCGCGTACAAAACGCCATAGACCAGCATTTTTTTCCACACAAGGGGGCATGCCTTAGCGTATATATAGTCATCTCGGGAAATATATTACCACTAATACAAAAACACCAAATGCATTAAAAACGGAGTTTGTTTACCACCCATACTTTGGGCTACTTCTAGCCCAGATTCACTTCACCGGTTCCACTGTGTTAGCGCAGTAAAGTTGAACCATTAAAGAGACACTGGCACATTTGAAATATAGTGCACCCTCTAGATTTTAAAAAAAATATCGAGGGTTGACAAACAGAAGGACGTAACTCAGCACTGAAAGAAATATTAAAGAATTTCTTTAATTCTGCTGTTCATAATTAAAAATTGTTCTTTGTTTATATGTTTGCTTACAGTACCATATATGAGCTTTATGAGATGTTTACATTTTGAGTAATGAATAGATTTGCTTAGTAGAAAATATTAAACATCACATTTCTCAAAAGTAGTATTACAGCAGAATTAAAGAAATTTGTTAATATTTCTTTCAGTGCTGAGTTACGTCCTTCTGTTTGTCAACCCTCGATATATTTTTGCATGGTTATAAAGCTTTTATATGCATTAGCCCTCACCTGAATTATTAAACCCAAATCAGCGTCCTTAAATGTAAAGAGAACGATTTAATAATTACTGTCGCCGGTGACATTAATTCAGCAGACGACGTGGAAATAACACAAGAAAACACACGCCAGAATTGATTCTCACGACATGCACCTTGCTTGACCGGTCTGTGACCTTTGTGGTTTTAATATCAATGAGTATGAGTCTATGATATTCATGTAATAGACACATTCGTTGATTAAAGTTACGGCAAACTTAAAAGTAGCCTACAAATTACCTGGATGTCTTAAGCCTCTTATTAATGTTCCGCTCTGCTTTTGGGTACGTTATTTTTATGTGTAAAGTATATTTCTATTCTTCCAATGGCCTAGACTATCATTTGCGAGCAAATTGAAGAAATTTAATATTTTCTGAAAATGTGCCAGTGCCGCTTTAAGCTAACGAGACATAGCAATTCCGACTGGAGCCTGCTCTAGATTTCTAGCCATGTCGTCTCGCCTCAAGGCCGTTTTTCAATGAAACTGTAACCTGATACCGGCTGGTCTGCCCACAGAAGTGTGTTTGGCAGCATGCCTCAAGTAGTGAATAATTTACTGCTAAAGTCCCTGGTGTGCGAGGCTCAGGAAATTGCCTAGCACGGGTCCTGGTTAAGGGTTAACAGTGGTGTACCTTTTGTCCAAATGGGCAGAATGACAGCAGTGATACAAACAGGAGATTAAATGCTTACTGTAATAGACAATTCATGCTCTACCATTTTGAAATTAAAGTGTGGCATAAGTCATGTTCATGCCACAGACAAGTGGGTTCATACCTAGGTACAGTGTGCATTCGATCCACATGGAGTCCATGTTGATTTCAAAGATTACACTACTAGTGTGTGTATTCCCGTAGGATTTTCATGCTAAAATTGATTTTGTTGCTGTTTGGGTTTCAATAGGACCTAAACTGTCAGAAAATGATGGGGTGCAAATTTTCCTATTGCTATGTAATTATCCAGGGAAAAATTTAAAATCGAGTCAAATTGTGTTTTAATGTACACTATAGTAGATTCAACCCATCTTGTCACCTCTAGTACTTTTCCGAAGGTATGGATATTGAATGAGGGGCATGTTCAGTGGGTGAAAATTAAAATTCCACGCATACGCTAAATCTATTGAAACATGGAATCCGATACCAGAGAAAATCAATTATCTTAGCTTATTTTGTTCATGAAACACGAATCACGCCACATTTTTTCTTTTTCTGCCTCCTCTCCTAACTAATCGATGCTGTCCAAAACTTTTCCTCTGGTGACACGATGGGTTGAATCTACTATAACACGTTCGTCTCATCATAAGGATTAGAAAAAGTATATATTTGCCTAGGTTCCAACCTTTAGTTAAAGCGGTATAGCCCCATAATGGTTCAAGGTCACCCTGGGGGTAAATGCTCCGATGTTGTTGAAAGTGGTGTCAAATGATTCCTTGTGTCATACTGAAACAGAAAATGCATTTTAATTGATCTTTTGATATCACCATTGCGACATCCAGGGAAAGTTCTGGTGACCCCCATAGACCATGTAGACCCTTGCGACATTTTGCTATGTAATTATCCAACCAAATGGGCACACTGTAAAATAATACAATTTTGGATCCTGTGAGAAAATACAAGCAACTGATCACCAGTTTCAACAAAAAATATGAGGCTTTGGGTACAATTTTCCCAAGCCCAGGATGACCCTTGAACCATTATGGGGGGCTATAGCGCTTTAAAAGGCGTGCAACGAGAGAGTTTCACAGATGCAGGTGTCCCTAAAAATTGAAAGTTACTGCTTTTGCCAGTTGTAAAAGGTTTCCGATCAACAAATCCCATCTGAAAGGATTAAGCTCGGATAATGTGTCTTGGGTACAAATAAGTGAAATTTATAAATTTGTAGGAGCAAATACGAAATCAGCCTATGTTTAATTGAAATATCAGGCCAAATTCAAAATCACCTTTTCTCTCTCTGAAGACAGTCTGTAGCAAAAATGACAACGGTAAGGAATTCTATTCGTGTCTAAGCTATCGAAAATTTACATAGTGATGATACAAATTTGGGTGCCTCAAATCTTCTTGTGGCACCCACCTGAACTAAAAGGTCGGGAGGAACCTAGGGCAAATATATATTTTCTGAATCCTTATAAGGAGACAAAAGTTAATGTACTTGAAAACACAACTTTGACTTCGATTTTGTAAATTTTTCCCTGCGTAACTTCCCGTGAGTAACATTCCCCCATGGGAAGGGGACAGCAGTACGAAAATTTGCACCCCATCATTTTCTGACTGTCTGGTCGCTATTGAATGAAACAATAGCAGAAAATCAACTTTAGCACCAAAACCTACGGGAACTGTTTCATGAACAGACCCAAACCCACATATAGTTGCAATTAGCCCATCGAAAGTAGATTCGTGATGTAAGGAGCAAAATACCACGTACCCGGATGTCGGTTGTTGAGCAAGGAGATGATTTTGGTGGCCAAGAGCACATACTCCACGAGTACTCGCCCACCAATGTCCTGGAAAACTAACATTTACACCTGATTTAATTTTATATTCCCTGTAAAATCTAATCTGATATATTTCATTTGAGATGCCTTGTATAATTAAAATAAGTCAAACTGTCACGCACCCTCGTGGTGCGCACCATCGGAGACCTACAAATTGAAGGGTTACGAACAATACTACAGAGATGTCAAATTCAACATGGATGGTAGTTTTCTTGGCTGTGCTGTTCCCTGGAAGTTGCATTTCTTCATAAAAAATTATATCAGCATATACAAGTACAACTACAGTGAATTAATGTTTATCAGAACTCTGCTGTCCTTTACAAAAGGTAAATGCAGCATTACATGTTGACAACAAGGCTAAATTATTGGCGGTCTTCACTTCCCGGTATAGGGGTAAACGTTTCATATAGAAGTCCCAAGTATACAAATGAGGTATTACATCAATTCCCTCACAGCCTGTTGTTGTGGGCAGGCAGTGCTTGAATAGAACAAGGCTTTCTCTCGAACCACAAAGGTCCCCCTCGCGTCGCAGTAGTTTCGAGGACAGTCAACTTAAACACATAGCACATTAACTCTCAAAACATCTGACCAATCGTATTGCTTTAATAGTATTCACTTGTAACGGTGAGTTGAACTTTTCTACTCACTTGGAGGCCTGAGCGCCCGTGTTTTGGATACTAGGAACATAAAAGGCATTTGTTTATTCCTTCGGATACATGAACGGCGAGATTAGCTTAGTTCGTCATGAAGCAGGTGAATCTAGCCACATATTCTGCCTCCTATCCCAACTAATCAACTCTGTCCAAAACTTCTCCCTAGGTGACACGATGGTTTGATCTACTAGTAGGTTGTTGCATGACCCATTCCAACCATGTCAGGATTTGAACCTTGGATGACCCTGCATGACCTTGATATGACTTTCAAAATTTTGGTACTGAATTTTGAGCACACCCACCAATTTTCCCCTCCTACCCATTTTTAGTGATTTGACCTTGAATGACCCCGCAGACCTTCAAATACCTTCAAAAATTTCAGTCACTGAATTATTGACCAGCACCCACAAGTTTCATCTTCCCTACCACATATTTAGTGATTTGACCTTGGATGACCCCTCATGACCTTGAAATGACCTTCAAAATTTTGGTACTAAATGTTGACACCCCCCAATTTCACCCTCCTACCACAGTTTAGTGATTTGACACCCACCAATTTTCACCCTCCTACCCATGTTTTTAGTGAATGACTTTTAATGACCCCACATGACCTTCAAATCACCTTCAAAACTTTCGGCCTGAATTGTGGACCCACACCCACCAGTTTCATTCCTTCCTAACACCATATAGTGATTTTTTGACCTTGGATGACCCCTCAGGACCTTGAAATGACCTTCAAATTTTTGGTACCTGAATGTTGACAACACCCACCAATTTCAACCTCCTACCCACATGTTTAGTGATTGACCTTGAATTGACCCCGGCATTACCTTCAAAAATTCAGCATGGAATGTTGAACACACCCACCAAATTTCCACCTCCTACCACATATTTAGTGATTTGACCTTAGAACGACCCCGCATGGCCTCCAATGATCCTTCAAAACTTTCGGCACTGATACTGTTGACCACACCCACAAGTTTACGCATTCTACCACAAAGATTAAGGTTTATTATAGCAATTAACTCCATTTTTTGCATATTGTGACCCCATTGACCTTGGACTATGCAACCATGACCCTCCTCCTGTCGAACTCATCTGAGCCTACTTGAGTGGACCATCTATGGTGGCCAACGATGGACACCTAACTTGCTCCAATCAAAAGAGCTGTGTTGACAAGTTTAGTATAGCGATTAGCCATATTTTTGCACATATTTGACCCATTTTTGCCCACATATTTGACCTTTGCCCCATGCCACATGACCCACTTTGTATCCCACCCACCCGCATAATTGAGATACCATCTATGTTGCAAGATGGACCTGTCCACACTTGCTTAGTTCCAAAGATAGATGGGACGCACCACACACACACGCGGCTAGCAATTTCTATAGTCCCCTTCGGCAACAAAAGTTGGCGGGGGAAACCCTAAATGGCAATACCTCATTTGCATATTTAGGACTTTATATTGAAATGTCTGAAGGTATATGTGGATCAAATCCACATCTATTGCCATAAATCGTGTTCACACAAGAATTTATCCTAGTTCCTAGGGTTGAATTTTAGGGTTTGTAAACTACCGGCATGAGGGGGTTTCCACCCAATATCTTGAATGTACGGTCATAATCAACTTATTTTGTGGGGGGGGCATGTCCCACACTATATTGTAAAGTGGGTTCAACGTAAGGGTCTGCTCCACATCCCTACATCAATAGGGGCCGGTGTTAACACGCCCTTGGTGCTGGGTGCAACTGATGTTCATATAGAAGCATTTGTGCCAAATTTACCAGCAAAGGCACTGGACTGCATGTTCATCAACTGGTCTGTGGAGCCACCCAAGTCTTACTTTCGTCACAAATTGCTGCGATGTAAATAGCAATCTATATGAATTCAACTAAACTCTAGCAATTTAACCTTGCTACTTATACAAATTAAACGGCAGGAGAAAGTGTTTGTTACAAGTTTTGAACATATCTTCCGAGCTCAATATTCATCATTTATTTATGCTGGAACACTCAACTGGAAATGTTTTAAAAGACAATCCCTTTCACAACTGTACCATCTCTAAGCTTATACTTATTAACATAGAAAACAACCAATACAGGAATGCATTGTGAACTTTTACACCTGAATGTAGTAATTTGTTAAAAGACACATGGCTGAAAAAAAAATTATTCATACATAATGAAATAACCCTTACTAAAAACACTTACATGAATTTGAAAATAATTTTGGTGTTTACATTTTGTGAAAAAGGGAAAAGTACCGTAACTAATATTATTTTCCTTCTAAGCTACACTTCTCAGCCAAGGATGCTGACATTATTGCCAGTATTTATCAAACTTGAAAACATGCAGTCATCACCTCACAGACCATTGCTATTTTATATGTGCTAATCCCGGCTAATCTGCTTCACTTGTCTGAATCCCAGTCTGAATGCTTTTGAATTGCGTCATGACATGTCACAAAACATGCTAGATACACTGTAAATTCGGACAGGGATGTCAACACCTTGATTTTCCGTTGCAGGAATTGCCATGAACTGCCACAAACTCTTGCTGTTTTGATATTGTTTATAGAATGTTGACATCCAAATTGGTTTCAAATTTGTGGAAGTGATTCATTTAAGGCTCCATTTCATTATATCTGAATATTTTTTTATGCCATTGTGTCCCTTTAAACTGCAACGGACTGGTCATTTGCTGGAAACACTGGATTAATATCTATATTATTTTCAACAGATCTTTTTAAATTGAAAACCCTAAGTTAAAATGCATTTTGTGGCATTTTTATGAAAACAAGAGCATCAAGAGAGCTGTGGTGAGCGAGGAGGTGGAGGAGAGATTCATAATGAACAACTTAGGTAAACAGTCATCCATTCTTTGACCTTAGCTATAGGTAGGATTCAGTGATCACTGCACAACCCTAGAATAACCCCCTTTCTCTCTCTTCAGTCTGGATGATGCAGGTCTTATGTATTATGCAACAACAATATACCATGCTGTTAAGGGGTTTGACGTGTTAGTGAACTACTCGATAACATTTTTCAGAATTCACATATATGGTATTTACAACGGTGCTGATTAAGAATCAAATAAAAAATGGGGGTCACAGACTTTGTTTTGAGCTTTAACCAAAACAAAAAAGTATGCTGTCACTTTTTAAAACACGCAAATCTATGGGAAAAGTTAAAAACTTCTTGATAAAATTTTGTAATTTCTAAATATATTGAGGTCCCGATGTCGTTCTTCAAAATTTTGAAATAAAAATTAGGGGTCACCGACTTTTTCCATTAAATGCCTAAAACAACTCAAATTTGAATCTTTTTAACAATTTGGGCGCCGGCACATTCGGTACGCAGCAAAGCAGTGAACGCGTGTGTAGAGGATGCGCGCCTGAAAGCGGGTGCAGAGGACTTGTGATTGACGCGATTTGTTTTTGTTTTAATTCTTCACGCGAATAAACGGAAACAAAACCCACAGAGATCCACGGTATCTGCGCGTAGAACTTTCGACCTCAAAATGCAAAGTCTTTCTTTTGCCGCCGACAGTGGGTGCTAAATTGAATGCTCAAAGCTCAAAACAGCTTGCGTGTAAACAGATCACACGTCAAACCCCTTAAAAACTTGCTCTAAACCCAAGTGAGTCGCACTGCAGTGCTCATGCTGCGTAAATTCAAGCATGTTGACAGACCAGGTGGTAATTTGTGTTTGTAAACATTTGGAGTGACTGGGTTTGTAGAATACTCTTTAAAATTGAGCCTTATTATGCTTTGAGTTGCAATACCAACTCCAAATCTAGTATATTCATATTGACTAATTCAGAGCCAAGATCAGATCTGAATTGGTTTTTTTTTTCTGACATATGACAACAAGAACAAATGACACTCTATATACAAATACAATTTAACTTTGATAAATAGAAATGTTGTATAAAAAACACTTGCAGCAAAAGAAAACAGTCAAAAGGCCAAATACATCCATGCACCCTGCTTATTTTGCTAATATGAAAGCCTATTGAACCATATGTGATCTGCTCATTTAAAGGGATTAGCAGCGATAATGCAATAAAGTAAAAATATGTTGAAATGCATTTTTAAACTTCAGGAATAAGTGTGTACAATTCCATATAATATACCGAATAGTGAAAAATGTATTTGAGGAATTTTGTCATACCATTCCCCGAAAATAGACATACAGCAATGATGTATCTATACTAAACAGCTGATCATGCTTATAATCTGGGATATTCACACAGGGAAAGACTTTTTTGATCTCAAGTCGGAATTATGATACACAAGTATAGAAATTACAAAAACAGATAAAAAGTACTACCTTGTCTTTAATACTTGGATTTCAAGTGAACAATTTGCAGGTTATGTTAGCACATCCATGCCAGTAACAAAAATACCAAAATCGGAATTGTGATGATTTTTTTCGATGTTTCGGATCAGCAAATCGCTGCTTATCTCTTTAAAGCTGTGATTGATTTTGTATACAAGTCAAAAATAGGAAGAAAGAAGTATGAAATGGAAAAGAACAAATATCCTTTCCTTATTTTTACTAAATGAATATGAACATATAGGTTGGTATTCTGAAAGGGAGACTAACTTTAGACCTGGGTTTAAACCGGGGTTAGTCCTACAAGAGGGGACCTTTTTTCTTACAACATACTCTAAAAGTGTACTGTAACGGGTGGGAAAATTCCTCATTCTCACCCGTTACATTTAACTTTCACAGTATTTTGAAAAGGAAAAAGGCCCCCTCTTGTAGGACTAACCCTGGTTTAAACCCAGGTCTAAATTTAGTCTCCCTTTCAGAATACCAGCCATAAATATCAGAAAACTGTTTCCATGTGTAACTCTGTAAAGGGATCTTGGTATGAAAATAGTTTTTAAAATGTATACAACCATTGCATTATATACAAACGTTGTGCAAAAAAAGTGTCTCGGAACCATATGGCAGAACAGCAAAATGACATGTATTTTTTTTTCAGCCACAAAATGGCCAAATTTGGATTTTTTTCAAACTTCAGAAGACACAAAATGGTCCCATTGTGTAGTGCTAAAAGCAAATCTGATTTTCAACAATGTGCTGTGGACTGGGACACCCGCCACAATGTTCGCCGGACAGTTTTGAAAAAATAAGAAAATGCTTAACATCCTGTTATATGTCCTTTATTTTTTTGTCCGATTGTATAAGACATTTTGATATGTGTGTTGCAAGAAGAAAGAAGTAAGCAGTTATGGAAACTAATATTTCAACTCTGCAGTGAATGGTAAAACTCAAATATAATTTCCCACCAGTGGGCGGTTTTCCCAGATCGCACACATATCTCCCAGTTAAAAATATCCCACAGCTGTCACAACATTTTTGCTCCACTGGACAATGTATGACCTTGGTTGCTCACCTTGTTGTGAAGGATTCTCACTCTTTTGCCTGGACAAATCCATTGCATTCTTAATCATCTTTTATATTTAGTGACAGTCCTGCATGTTAGAAATGGCATATCAAGATTTGTGGAGGAGGAGTATTAGTAGTTCAAAGCAGACACTTGGCACATTTGAAAAATATGGCGCCATCAGATTTTTCAAAATCGATATTTTTGCATGGTTGTAAGGCTTTTATATACCAAAGCCTCACCCGAAAATGATTAAGACCAAATCAGCTTCCTTATGGGTAACAGGAAGATTTATATAACTTTATAACGTCCGGCGACGTTCAATTCAGCAGACGACAAAATGGTCATTTACACACAACAACGCACGCTCGTAATCCTGTTTTCCCACGCTATGCACATGTTTGATCGGTCCTATAACCTTTTGGTTTTAATATCAGTGAGTACGAGTCAAAAATCGATGTAATATACACTTTGTTGTATTCAAGTTATGGAAAACTTACAAGTTGGGCCTACAAATTACCCTGGATGTCTTTATCCTCCGATATAATGTTCCGATCTGTTTCGGGGTATGTTATTTTTTAATGTGTCATAGCCTCTGTTCTTCTTTCAATGGCCTAGCTATCATTTGAAGCACATTGAAGAAATTCATCATATTTGTTGTGAAAATTTGTTCCATGCCCCGGGCTTTACAACAACACTATCAACACAATCGTGTCATTTAGTGGTCAACGAAAATAACTATATTTTATTCACTTTATATCACATTAGGGAAGTAGCCCATTTTAGTTCCGGAAGACACCGGAGTACCTGGGAGAAACCTGCGAGGCCGATATGGACTGAAAAACCAAACGCACATGAATTGCATGCCGACCCAGTGTTCGCCGGCCTTGGACCACATGGAAAAACCGAGGGAAGACCCACTACGCTACCATACCCTCCCCTCCCCCTCCTTCAGAGATTGAACATTTTCTCCACGTTGAGAACACATATCATGCTTATATGCATGCCTGTGAAGATTACTGCCATTCTGTCATTGTGTTTGATGAATTGGATTTGGAATGTCAATGGAAAAGTTCACACAAGAAGTTGTGGATATTTACAAAAAATAAATATCTATAATCTTTAGGTAAAAATATGCCATGACCATTGGGGTGCTTTTCTCACTATGAGTTACAATATGCTCATCCACTAAGGACACAGTTCAGTGGGTTGTACTTGTACATATATTGACATGAATTGACCTTGTTTGATCTGGGTATCATATATCATACCCCAAATCAAGGGGGTATAATTTCTAAATACACTGGTGAATGAAAGCCACTGAACTGTGCCAAGGGAAATGAGCTTTTACATTGTGTCTTACTGGGAGTACAGTTATGCATACAGGTTTCAGAGACAAACCTTGTTTTCTTGGCTTTATTTCCCTGTATGAATTACATTATTTTTCAATGATTCTTGATACAAATTCTTATCGATTGTTAAAATGTTTTTCTCCAAATATAATGTTAATTTCCAAACATAATTTTAAATAAAGTTTAAATGAGAAAGCGATTATTATATGTAACATTACTATCATTGTAATTTATTTCAAGGCAGGCCCAAATACTTTTCTTCTGAAACTGTCCTGAATGTCTCACCTGGAAGGATGCAAAATAACTGTCCCTTTCTTCACACGTAGGAAATTCCAATACACATTTTAATTGACTGTGGACAAACATGTTATAATAATGGCCTATTGGGGCATTCTACACACAGTGCCATCCACATTAGTCTAGGTTAACATCAACCTGCATTCGAGTTGCACAACTACGCTTTTATCTTAGTCAACTACTCGCCACCTAAAAAGTTGTGACTTTTACCTTTAATGGCGACTATTTGAGGTCAAAATTCTGAACAATTTTTTTGCATCCTGAGTGGGAATGTATTCATCAATAATTTTGTTGTGCAAGCTCAAGTGAAAAATGTAGTATGTGCCCTTGAACATCTTCAGGTAACATGAATTACACTATAGGTAATATTTAAAAATGGCATTACACAAATACTACATGGGTAGAAGAACAGTGGCGGATTTAAGGAAAAGGGCCATGTCAGCAGCTTAAAGCAATATCGTGGTATAGACTTACCGCGACCTATATAGTTCGTGTTGCAATCAAAACTACATACTGGAAGTTTCAAGATGATTCCTACACGCATAGATGCAAAAAATCTAGATTTATTCCGACAATGTACACGGTTGTACACAATCGTCAACGCTGCCATCTTTATTCCCTGTACCAAATTTACAACGCCGCACGTAAATACCGAAACAGAAGCCAGCGAAACATCCCATGCCTTCAGTCAGTCTGCCACAAGCCTCATCCTTGTGAACTTCGGTGAGCACACAAAGGATAAGAGCGAAGTTCGTTTGGGAATTTTTATTGCAAAAAAATACACTTTTAAAACCTCAATGATTTGGAAAAATGTAAAGAGGGGTATTTTAGATATAATTTGTGATTAACAAAGGTTTTAGTTGGCGTAAACGCCAACAATCCATGAAAAATTGGACATTTGAATAGGGGTTGCGCCAGCTCCGAGTCTCTCTTGGAAAGCCGATGTCCAGTAATACCCTTAGTTAAATTTACATTACAGCATTTGAACATATTTGTGATATTTTATTTCATTATTTATTTTGAGTTGATGCGAAACGAAATGGCGATAAACAAAGGAAAAGATGGATCCCTCAACTGGTAATAACAAGCTCTAAGGTCATATTCGAAAGCCACTAATGCGCGGTTCAGCAATCTACGTACTTTTCAATGTACCGAGTAACGCTTCTTCGTATGCTGAAGAGTTTACTAATTTTATTTTAAAAACTGTATTCCTCAAGAATCCCACGCTTATTTTCTAAAAAATTACACAAATGTATGCCACTTTTGATAGATTTATATATTTTAAAGGAAAAACGATGAACTAAAGCTGTATTTTTAATTTCAATGTTAAAATTAACGCGATAGTCTTTCGTACGGGTGAGAACTTGACTCACCAGCGAACATCGATCGGTTGGTGTGAAAGACTAAACACGGCTTGTGGCAAAACGATAGCGAAAATAATAAACATGACGGCTTCCTCAAATCGTCTACTGCTACGAAAATTAAGCATGAAAATGGTGGTTTCTTCGCAAGGAATACTCCAATGGCCATGAAAACCATCTGGTACGTCATATTTAGGGATATTTCATTATATATGTGCCGATAGTTTTATACCAATAAATTCCTTTAAGGTGGGGCCCCTTTAGTGTCAAGAAGCAAGCAATATCGCACTTTAGTGCGACTAAGGTGTGTCCGAGGGGGTCCTGAGAGCAAATATTTTAGGGGGCCCTGTCAGCAGCTGCTGACACTGCTGACTCTTAAATCCACCACTGGGGTAGAAGGAAATAGAGCACACTATTCCTGTGGAAGATTTAGGTAGTGTATGGATTTGAAATGGAATAGTCCATTGACTGACTACATGTGAAATCCACACCCACCTCTGTGGAAGATTGAGGTGTGTGTGTGTGTATGGGGGGGGGGTTATCTGTTCAACTGGAATAGCCCATTGGTTGTCTATATCTGTAATCCCTATAAGTAAACTCATCCACAGAGGGAGTTTTGATTTCAAATAGAAAAGCCCATTGGGTAGTACATTTAAAATGTATACCCACCTCTTTGGAAGATCAATAGTGGGTTCATACTTCATCGGTAGACATCGGCCGATGCTAGTCTTTCAAACATGCTTTGTTCGAAAGGTTAGCATCTGCAGACATCTGCCAATGAAGTATGAACCCACCTTAAGGCAAAGTCTTGCACAGAGGGATTTATTTATTTTAAATCTAGCTGTGCATTCAGATATTACCTATTTGGCCCAATCTCAACAGTTACAATACAAAATGATATTACCTTTATCGTGATAAATTTATTTTTTAACAAAATTTAACATTTCACTATTTAGAAAGACTACACTCTAAAAATGCTGCTTTTTCACCATTTTGCACCAGTACTTTTTACTAGTATGCCGTACAGGCACCAAAAATCCAATATTAAACTGTAACTGACTGATTTGAAACACACCCTGACTTTTCTTTCTTCCGTAATCACCTCGCTACATATATAGTATTTCACAGCACAGCAGCTGTTTCAACTGCAGATTACGCACTTATGCATGTAATACTGTGACCACATACACTGAGTTGCCTGCCATTGTACAACGACCCGTTCACTTTATAAGCAATGTAACCACTTGCTGCAGTTTGTCATTCAGTACACAAACCCCAGAGTGCACAGCTCCTGTCGGTTCTACGACAATAAACTTTTTAGCTTTAGCCAGAATGTATATTTCTGCAGATTGTTTGTCCATATGCTTAGGCATGCACAACCGAGGGCTACTTAGCAGCAATTTTGGCCAATGTTCTCTGGCTTCTTCTTGTACCTGAAAGATAAAAGAAATGTTTCTTGAATCAATATTGCAAAATTAAAATTGCTACACTCTTTGTTATCATTGCAGATCCCTTTACAACTACGCATATACAAGTAGGAGGTGCTATTGTGCTCATGCAATCAACTGCTAAACCCTTATGGATGCTGTGCTTGTTTGTCTTGTAAAAGGGATTTGACATTATTTGCAACCACCCTTTTTGAAATAAGTGTTTCTGTGTTAATTTTGTCACTAACCGACACCACCCCCCATTGGGTTTTTAAAGAAATCTTGTGAGGAGGGTAGCTGGTTAACCCTGGTAGATAAGGGTGTGTCAGCTCTGGAGAGCATTTGGCGGCCATCAAGCACATGCTGCCCTTGCATGGTGGGCATGGTTGCCCCAAAGGATAGGGCCCACCGCCGAAACCGGGATTGACGTCAGGGAAGAGCAATCCATCAATTTCTTTTGATCTGGCCATCCCCTTTTTAGGGGCGGGGACAAAACCCGGATTTAAAACTCTGGATTTAACGAACTAATATGCTTGTCAAGTTTTATGCGGATTCAACAAATATATATATTACCCAATCTGTGGCACAATAATTCAATAGCTTCTTCTTCTTATCGTGTCCAAACACTTTGGTTTCTCAAATATGATCCAGCCATAGTATGGTTACATAGTCTGGCTGCTTACTGAATTCCGCAAGGTTCCTTTTTGTGGCTTTTGCTCCAGCAGTGGGGCAGAACCAAGAGTGTGTTTCCATTGTCTGTGGTGCTGTCGCACAGCCAATGGTAAGTAATCCTGAATCGGCTTCCAGATAGCCCCACTCTGCAAGGAAACCTTAGATCGGCCAGTCTGGTTCTCAATCTATTGAGGCATCGCCATTCAGCCCATGAGGATTCAGCTCCAGATGGGAGATGCTCACCAGGTTCAATACGATAGATGTTACTTGTTGATGGCAAGTCTTATTTTCCACAAGGCGACTCTCTTTACCTCCTTACGAGACTGGTGTTTCAAGAGGTTGACTTTGCTTAAGAAACTCTCCCCCCCCCCCCCCTCTAGATTAAGGCGGTTTGGCAGCAGGTATCTGATAACATAAACCCAAAAAAAATATGGTGCTTTCACATTGGATCTTTGGCAGCTTTTACGCTCTTGCATGCTCGCTACGGTACGACAGAATGTACGGTGGAGCTTCCTCTATGATGTACAAGTTTTCCGTTGGGTGTTGGACGGAGGCCATCCTGTGATAAGCCGGCAGGAGGCATTGAAAGCTGGATCAAGCTTCTTGGCATGGGTTTTTGATCTTTTCCGCATAAGTAACTCACAGGCAGACTCGCTGGCACATGAGTAGCACAGGGCAAGTGCGATCGATCTTGAGGGGTAAGTGGGGCGAAGGGGTCACCCCCATCTGTTGTCAAGTTTATAAAGAGGAGGCAACAGGAGGAATGGTAAGGGGGGAATAGAGGGTGAAGGGAAAGGGGGATGTGGAGAAAAAGAAGCGAGAGTGGAAAAGGGGGGGAGACAGCAGGGATGAATTTGTTCAAGATGTTTATTGCGTGAACATACTTTCCTCTTCGTCTTCTCAATGTGGGGCCTTATAAGAGAGAGTGCGGTCCAAGTGGGACTCCTAGGTAGACGGGTATCACATGCTCCAGGGGAGTTTCCCAGAGCGCAGGTAATTTAAGCTGACGTTTGGGGGCTTCATTCAACGGTTGCATAGATGAAAGCACACACCTTTGTCTTAATGGATTTGCACGTAGGGGTTTTCCTCATAATAAGGAAGTGAGTTCATCCAAGCCTTTGAGAGTCTCTCTTCAACACCTGTGAAGTCCGGCTCTTGTGGCGCAATTCCAGATCGTCTGCATAAATAAAACGACGGGTTTCGGCACTCCTAGGTGGGTCGTTGGGTAATATTTTGAACAGGAGAGGTGCAATCACACTCCCTTTGGTAGACCATTCTTGAGCCACGCCATCGGCTTCGTGCTTCGCTCCTAGCTGAACAAAGAACATCCTGTTAGCCAGCAATCCATGGATAAGCTCATCAAGTGGATGTCCCTTGGTAATTTCCAGGATCTTATGGAGTAGGCATCTTTGATTAACAGTGTCGTATGCTGTTGATAGGTCGACGAACCCAGCTCCGGTTACCATACCCTTCTCGAAACAAAAACAACAACCATCCTCAATGGTTGAGTAGGTTGATTACTTGTCTTTTTGTTGATTTGGCCTGGCCGGAAAGTTGCTTGTTCTGGTATGAGTGTTCGTCTATCACAAGGGCGAAATAGCGATTGAGCAGGAGGCCGTTCAAAGATCTTGTAGTATGGCAGGAGTGAATATAGTCTGTAGCTCTGGGCTTGGATGGATCTTTCCCATGCTTGAGGAGTGCCATACCATGTGCGATTCCTCCAGATCTTTGGGACACCTGTGGGAAATAAGGCGCAATTGTAGAGCTCAAGAAAGCATTCCTTTGCTCCTGGGCCCAAGCTTTTTTAAGTTTTCAGTCGAGATGTTTGTCAAGGCCTACTGCTGCTTTTCCTGGTTTGAGTTTAGCAATACCGGATTCCATTCGTCCATGTTGAAGGGGCCGAGTGAAACCAGGGTCCACCAACAACCTCTTATGGTCTAGTCTGATCTTCTTGGGTTTCCTTGCTGCACGTTGCCATTAAAGCAGTTGGTGGGGGCAACTTAGGGTTGGGTGTGACATTTGGCTGCTGTGGATGTTCTTTTGGATTCCCCTCGGAGCTTTAGATGGTAGACCATGCTTTCTTGCTGTTATGGGTCATACGGGTGGATTCAATTAAATTGTGCCAGGTTTGACTTGTTCCTGGGAGAACTCTCCGAGATTCCTCACCTTGGCAATTGTTTTCAGCCGAAAGGATCAGCTTCAAACATGGTGATATACTCTTGATACCTTGAGGATTCAATAGCTGTAAAATACAAACATGGTTCAATGTCAGCCTTAATTTGTGTTAATTTTCCTAGCATACACAGAAAAGATGATCACAACACAATCATTATGGGAAAAGTGGGTTGGGCCTAAGGAAATTGAGCACATACGAGGCAGTTAATAATCAGTTTCAAGTCTGAGACGCAAAATTCCCCCAACCAGACTGTATTGATTTGAGTATAAATAACATGCACAGTTGAATCTGAAAAGTCATTATTTTCTTGTACTTATAACTTTATTTTGATCAGTCAATTTTGTTAGTCATCGCATGCCTAATGTCCACGTATTAGGGCGTTCCTTCGCCTTACACAATTACAATCATTGGTTTTCTTAGTCTTGTCCTTCATGTCTTCAAGGTCACGCTTTAATTCCTGGATGTCCAAGCACCTGCTGTTGTGGGTTCTTAGTTATCTTTACATCTATAATATACCTTGTATCCTCATCTTTTTAGGTGGGTAATTCCCATGGCTTTGGTGAAATACAATAACGCCATATGTTTGTTGTTAAGTTTCATGTATGTCATTCCGAGCCATAGATGATTTCGACTGAAGAAATTGGGCTCAGCTGGAATAAAGATAACACGAGTTTGGAAGATATAAAAGACATAAGAAGCAATTGCAAAAGAAATTGTGATGATATTTTATTCATTTTCAAACAAATGTGCAACTTTTGGACTTGACATACCCCACAGTAGTGAAAGGTATAATAATTATTTAATATATATGATCCAGGGGTGTGATTGACTTTTGTGGAAAAATCCTGAATTTGGTAAAAAATCCTGAAAAACAGTGTAAAATCAACCTAAAATGCTTAAAATCTGGCTGAAATTAAATAAGTTGAAAATAAATCCTGAAATCAGGAAAAATCCTGAAGAATCACACCCCTGTATATCTGTGCAGAAATCAGTTACTTTGCCGATATGTGTAATCAAAGTCCTTATCCAAGTATCTTTCTCTTTTTGATCCCATCGCCTATTTCCTTGTTTCTCCAGAAAAGTTTTCAGTTGTAAATTTTGCTAGCCTCAACAAGAAAATTCAACATGGCAATCAATCTCTTTTGCAAGTATAAAATAGACACCTGTGTCCTGTATTATGTAAAGAGGCACAGCAGTGATGCATGAGTCAGAGTTTGTTAAGTAGGTGGCTAATTTGAAGTCAACAAATGGGGATCCATCACAAATCCCAAATTTGATCGATCTTCTATTGAGTGTGAAAAGCAGTTTGCTAACTAAAACAAAGGCTGCTTTACTCACTGTTTTCAGCATCTTGAAACCATTTCAAAGCCTACAAATAAAACACAAGGTACTCATTAGTTGCAGTTATAGGTCAAAATGTTTTAAGGACTATGCTAGATGCTAGACATTAGAAATGAAGATAAAACATTCACATTGATCATTTTGCTAGGCTATAGTATCACCTTGAGTGGGTTGTGGTTTGTGATTTTCCATTTAGTAGCAGATAACTAACTATACACACTATATTTTTTTGTGCATTCATTCAGCCATTTTACTATCTTGCAAATGAATATGTTACATTCCGTATATCAAAATACTTGGCGTAAGCTTACTAACATGAACAAATGAAGGAGTGTGTATGTGAAAGTGCCGGTTCCTGAAACTTGGGTACACTTTGAATCTTAAGGTGAGCAAGTGCTTGAAACTACACGGTGGTAACATTTTAACATGAAATTAAGACGAACATAAAAAAAAAAACACAAGGGCTCCATGTCAAAATTGACAGCAAAAGGTGAAATTTTGATAGTGATATTGCTGCCTGCCTGATGCTTTATTGCTGTCTTGAATTTGAGGCTGTCATCAGGAAACTCTTAAAAAGATGTAAGCTTACCCTAATTATTGTGATATGCAACAAGTAAACTGGTTCTTTTGTGCAAGACTTTCAAAAGGTGAGTAAATATAAGAAAAAAGGCCAATAATGCTGTTCTGGAAGGCTAATGAACTTGATGACACAGTCATTGTATTGAGGACTAAAAAGCTGTCTAACCTCTTCAAATGTTGACTTGGGTGGTGTGCCGAAGATGGCTGCTGCAATCTTCTGTTGATACCATGGCAAGTCTGCAAATGTGTAGCACCTGTGAAGAGTAGAGCATCCAAACATCAATAAAAGGTTGAGTTATTGCTGCTATGATTAATCAATCATTCATACACATAGAAAACTCAACAAACATGGCAGGCATACACAAAACAAGCATGCACATATGTGCACACTACGATCAGAATTAAAAGTGGGCGACACATTCATGGTCCGATTACCTTTCATATGATGTTTCCCCTTTACATGGAAGCATGTCATTGAAACTTTTGATTACAAATTTGAGTTAAATCAGTTCAGATGTTTGGATAGTAGAAGTATTAAAAATGTGTATGTGTTAATTAATCTTAATGCAATCAACTACATTTGAAGATGTTTTTTGTTTATAACATCAAAAGGAATACATTTCCTTGGGCTTAAATTTCACTGCAGTAATAAGAAAAATATTAACTTTCTTCTGATATCAAAATCTCAATTTTGATGGAACTAGAATTTTGCGGTTCTCAGCTTACGTGCTCGCTAAAGAATATAAGCTGTGGGCCGCCCAGCCTATCTTACAAATTGTAACTTGATCGCATACTAACTTGTTCGCATAATAACTTGTTTGCAGGCTAACTTGTTCACATGCTAACTTGCTTGCACACTAACTTGTTCACTTGCTTACTCACTAAATAACTAAAGGCAATAAAAGAGTAAGACAATTAAAAGCCATTTTTTTCCTACTCACCACTGGCCAAGTAAATGTTTGGAGGTAGCGTCGTTTGGATTCAATTCAATGGCTTTCTGTAAAAAATACAACATAAATGAAAAAGTAAAATTATTACCCAATTGGGATGTCTTTCTGGGGAAGAGAAATTAAGCAACTGTTCTACTCCCCAAACCAAAATCCCTTTTTAGGTGAAGCCAGTGAATTTTGAGATTTCTACCTCCGGTGTATGAATGTGAAAAAAGTTAGTTTCATTAGCCACATTAGGTGTTGACCAGTTACTAGATGCTCACCATGTAAAAATAATATGATATTAAGCCAGCCTTTTAAAGAGTTTAGAGAGAAATCATAGCTCCTGGGCTCACCCGTGTAACACTCTAGGTTTGTTACCATCTTGGATTGTTGTCCAGATAGAAAAATAAAAGCCTAGAGTACTGACGGCCATCTTGATTCAATGAGCTCACTGGCAGATGGGGTAAACATGGTAAATATTACCGGCCAAGCCCATTACTACGTAAACCTGACAGCATGGAAAATTGCACTTTATCGTTGATTTTGCCAGGTGACCCTGGATATAAAATGATTCTTACACATCCAAGAACATCACAAGGCAAGTGGTTTATTCAGAAAGTTTATCATCGCAAAGATCAGGCATGATGTTTTTGCAGATTTTCAATATGGCTTTCAAAATAGCATGGGCTATAGTATTTTTGTAGTTGCTATGACGCGTGTGACATATTTAACACAGTAGTAGTGCACAGTTGTAATATTTTTATTAATGTTACTTTGACCTACTCGATTTGGGCAAATTTGGGATTTCCAAACGGTAATTTATGGAATTCTTAGGTGAAGTTCTTAAGGTGGCCTCAGTCCCAGTGACATTCCAAAATCACCTCTTAAACCTTTGTTCAATAAATCTTAGCAATATCATGATAATTTGAAATAAATTATTGATTAACCCCACTGCAAAAATGTCCAATAATGGTTATTTAGATTTGTGACTAGATACAGCTTTTAGTCAAGCCTTTGTCCAATATGTGTAAGAGCACCCTCCTACTGTTAAGTCTTTGAAAAAGACTAGCACGAGGATTACGCTGGATATTGATCCCGATCTGAATTCACTGTTGCTGTTAGGTTGGCATGTCCTACCCCCTGAAATGTCAAATGGAATCACATCCTAACAAAGAATTCTATGAGGAACCTCAATCCTTGCATCCTACTTCATTGTTATGATTGTGGCAATCTCTACCAATGTCTACTGAAGGGTATTATGCTTACCTCAAATTCATCCTTGATAACATAGGCATCATGGATTTTCTTTTTCATACCTTCATAATCTCCTACATCACTGAGACATATACCAATCCACTGTAAGTATAGTTACAGGAAAAAGAAACAATGTTTTCACTCACAGGCATACCAAGATTGTCTATGGTGGAGGGCAGAGGGATTAACAGGGGATTATACATGTATTGATTTTGTTCAATATTTAACCCCAACACTCCCAAATACCACAAAATACCAGACATGCTAACAAATCTGGTATTTTATGGTATTCAGGCTTCCTTTAGTACACTTACAATATGTTTACAAGAAACCATGGAATCCCCCTGTGATATTTTATGGTATTTAGGAATTTCTTATGAAATTACGAGTGGAGTGCTAGTGTTTAAGTAAGATAATTTGCATGCATTAAATTTTTTTGTTTTTGAAAACATTTGTAGGGAAAAATATTAAAATGATTAATCAGTCACTGCATACATTCCAAAAATGGTGGCAATACAGTGGCGTAACCAGACCTTTGCAAATGGGGGGGCTGAAGGGGTGCCAAGGCTTTTTTTGAGGGGGCAAATTTGGGTCCTTCTCCATAGACACTGTACAAAAGGTCAATTCATTTGGGGGGGCTGGTGGGGGGAAAGGCTTCTGAGTGGGGGATGGGGCTCATGCCCCCTGCCCCCCGCTGGTTACGCCACTGTGGCAATATTTCATACAAATAAAATTAAAATCTCAAACTGGTGCTTTCGAGTGAAAATATCCACTTCACATGTTTGATTACCATTGCGACCTATGTGCAAGCAACTACCAACCCAACTTCTATTTCAAATGGTCTTTTCTTTGCTCTCTTGGCATTTCCAATACCTACTCTTTAAATATAATTTGATGTTCTTTTATCCAACTTCAATGAATTAGTTCATTTTAACTGTACCAGCTCACCAGTTAATTAAGTCAACTCTACAGACTAAACCCATTAGTCTATGAACTGCTAACATATTATTCATAATCTATCCAAAAAGTATACAGCAAATGACCTCATCATGTTCTATCACCGTGCCACGTTAGAAGTTTATTGAGTAATTGGTTTAGTGTGTAGAGTGATTATTGAATTTTGTTGGCCACCCAAACAGACAGGCATCCATCCAAGCAGGCAGGCAGGCATCCATCTGCATGATCACACAGGTCCTCCACAACATGGTTGAGGGGGGGGGGGAAGGTCTCACTGCTGTTGGAAAAAATACTGCTTGCTTGCACATTTATGAATATGTTTCTAAAATTACCATTTTTAGTTTAAAAACACTCATGCAAATGGCATTGCTTCTTGTAAAACAATTCTAGAGGAAAGGTCACACAACTTGTTACTGGTTAAGTTGCAATAGCAGATATAGCTGAGATGATTTATTGGGCAAAAATCACCATCAAGCTTTCCCCTTTGGAAAATAATTTTCAGATAGCATGTAAATACTGAGTGCCATCTTTCAGTTCATTTGCAGGAGGTGGGGCGAGCATGTTTGTGTGTTGGGTGGTGAGCGAGATTGGGAGTGAGTGGGCTGGGATGGGTGCTGCCACTTTTCAATACATGTCTTTTTTCAGTTAGATATTTACAACTTTCCTGCAATTTGTAGGTCACAAAATTTCACACATGAACTTACTTAAATAAGGATAGTTACAATACTTAAATCATTGGCAATCTATTCTGCTAAAAAGTGATCATAATTAAGTCAAATTGAAAAATCTATTTTGCAAGAAATAGTTATTAACTTTTGCAATATCTCTAAGGTCCCAAGGAGACAGATATGACTTAGGTGCAGGATTATGGTAGTAATAATAAGCCTTATGATAAATCAAGCAAGGTAGGGCACTGTGGATTTGGTGTAAATTTCATGAGCAAATATGTACTGATATCACACGCACCTTGTGAGCAGCAAAATTGTCATCATTTATCTCCACGGCTTTCTTAGCGTACTCTAGTGCATCATATGTCAGCTGTTTCTGCCTCTCTGATGTGGTCTCCGACATCTGAGCCAAGTCCCGACATGCACGGGCCAGTCGCCATAGCAACTCATCATTTTGTGAATCCTTGAACTCGATCAAAAATTCATAGAGTTTGATGTGTTCGTAGTCGTTGTAGATCCGGTCAGCCTCGGCGATGGCTTTTTCCTCTGGACTAAGTTTAGGTTCTTTTGGTTCCTCCTTAGCTTTTGAAAATATAATTAAAAAAGTTTCAAGTTTTACTTTGCGCAAAATATACTTCTTACACAGCAAAAATACTTTTTTCCAAGAAGCACTTTTCTTCATTAAAAAATTTCCAAAATGGCGAGTAGCGAGTGGGGAAACCCGCAGTGGTTGGTAACAAAGGTTGAAAAAAAAAATGTGTATGCACTTGGTCAAAAAGCTGCATTCACATTTCTAGACTGATCATTCAATCCCAAAGCCACAAGAGTGAGGTGGTCTGATCACAAATAGCCTTGTCCCAGAACCCCAGATTTTATCAGAATTGGTTAAAATATTGGTATATGAAGAAAGCTACTATTCTTCTCATTTACCCCTTGAATCTTAGGGCTATGGAACCGAGTTGTGCACGATGTAAAACGTCAAAATGCGCGGCCCGTATTTTGAAATGCGCGAAAATATGCAGCGATTTTTAAAGTCAAAAACGCGAAAATGCGCTTCCTTATGTTTGCCCTGCTATCACCAGTAACAAGCTCAACCTTCCAAAGTTGACATCCTATTTCTACTTTTTTTCTCGGCTGAGAAATTACAAGAAGCAACATCATTAATCACCTGTAGGTTTCCTTATTATTTCCGAATAAATTTTGAATCAGATGTGACTGCCTGCCGCGGGCTGAGGCCTTGCATACATCCCGATAATAATTCCTTTGCTCACGTGGGATTGGGGGAATCCCCGGCCCCGATGAAACGTGATCGCGTGACGGGTTTTCCACTCTGCCCCTGAATATAATGTCACATGTGGAAGTTGTTTTTTTCAGATCTCTTCCGCCTCCCTACCGATTTCCCGTCCGGGAAAATACCTTCCTACCGCGGCTAAGTGCGAATTTGTTTAATTCCGAAGAAATTATCCCAAGGATAAACTAATTATGAACAAAGACCCGATACCGCGAGTTGATAGCTTTGATAGCATGCATCAATATTATTGTTTAATGTACCGAAGCGCAACCATATCATGACACTTCACAATGGAAAATAGGTCGGGTCATCCGTGTTCAACTAATCAAGATTAGAGGTAGGGTTCTACGCTAGGATTTATTTATACATTTGGACTATATTTTGCACTTATTGGAAGCTTTATGAGTCATCAATTTTGCCGACGTTTGCATAATAATGATTTAATATCAGTTTGTGTTTGTTTATTGGCAAATTAACATTTAAAAAGGTGGTTTTTTACAAAATCGTGAAAATTCGCGATGGACCAACAAAATCGTGATAGACCCAAAAATTCGCGATTTTTTCGCGTTTTGCGCGATCGCGCAAAACTCCGGTGCCTAGGCTATAGAATGTTTGGTTTGGATGTTATGAGCAAAAATGTGCCCCATTTTGGTTGCCAATAATCATTTTACTAAGTACTCTATGGAGATTATGAAATAACGTTTTTAGCCCTCACGTCAAAACGAGTTGAAATATCGGCGCAAAACTTTACAGATGGGGTTTTGGGTGAAAGCCATTCTATCAAGATAAAAACTTTTAAGGGGATTAAGATAAAATTAAGCATTGGGTATGACCTAGTGGACTGTATCAAAATTATACAATATCAAAGTCATAAGACTTGAACGTACTTATAAAGACTTGACTATCTAAAACTTGAATACCAATGTGTATATGTGCAAGCCAATCTAGTTGTACATCCCAATTTAACCACAATACTATGAATATTCAACCCAAGTGTGGGGGGGGGGGTAATTACTGGAAAACAGAAATCATATACCGACAGAGAACAGCATTTATATGACAAGCAAAATAAGTTTCAAAGCCATTATGAATTTGCCTTAATTGATCTGACCTCAGGAAACAACCCAGTACAGGATATAAAGAATAGTACATGCATACACAATATAAATTGGCCAATATTTGATCTAGCTTATTGTCTGTAATAAATCCCACAGGAATGTAAAATTTTTCAAAAATGGGCATTTATTATAGGTCATTTGTTTGGTTTTATTCCATTCCAAACAATAACCAGCAGTCTGAAATACCCGGTGCTCCCGCACAAAAGCTCAGCAATATCAACAATGGCTGCATTTACAACTGAACAAAAATAGCACATCTGGTCTATTTAAAGGCAATAACATACATCTTAAAAAGAAAAGCTAAAAAAAATATTTTTAGCATGGTGAAAGTTATTTGACCATAAAAAAATTAAATGCCTATTGCAAATATGTCTAGAAGGAGGGGGGAAAATACTTACCTAATGATGCAAATATACTTAGTGCACTTTCTCCGAAAGATGCCGAATATCTCCGAAAGTAATTTATATATAAATTACCACCGTAAGTATGACATACCGCCCATCCCCACCATCAGTACCACACATTGCCCAACACTACCCTAACTCATCCTCTTTTCTCCCGAACGCAAACTGAGAACATCGTTTGCTCAGGGGGAGGGGAGGGTCGGGATGCACATTAGGTAAGTATTTTCCCCCTCCTTCTAGACATATTTGCAATAGGCATTTAATGTCTATTGCGGAGGGGAAAATACTTACCTAATGATGCAAATATACTTAGTGCACGCTGAG
>JAMKCH010004634.1:0-86599 GCA_023653785.1 Ophioderma brevispina
TATCTAAGAACATTTTTGACGCATTTGCCCATATTAGGATAGCATAATATAACTTGTACAGCAAGATGGGAATACAATATAAAAGAACGAAAATGCGTTTTGTTACATAATATTTCAGCTTTTAATAACATTCTGACATTTCGTGATATTGTTTTTAAAACCATCAATAGGTTGTTTCTTAGTAAGGTTTTCATTATAAGCACCCTAACAATTTTTCAAACACTCTTTTTAACCCTTAAAATCCCTAAATGCCATTTTTTTGGCACTTTGAAATATAATGCCATCTGTTTAGGGGGAAATTGCTCCTAGATCAAACAAGACAAATAACGCTACTTCCCTTTTTTGCGGTGATCGTCAGGTTGGCAGGTTAGTAGTCGTTTTCCTCTAGAGACGTAAGGGTTAAATGTGTATTGCCAAAGGTGACCTGCAGACAGACATCATTCGGAGATGATATATCATTTAGACATTGTTATATTGGCCTCCACTTATGATTAAAAATATTAATTTTATTTTTCAATTTTATTTGAGAAAAAGTTTCTCATGAAAAAAAAAAAAACAATTTGTTTATTATGGAAATCCCCTTGTGCTATATCGAGATCAGACCAGGTGTTATTTAATAGATAGATAGTGCAAGAGAAGAAAGTGGAATTCCCTTTGTGTTATATGCACCTGTTGTTTATAACTAGAGAGGTGAATGGGAATTCCCCAAGATGTAAATTTAGAAACTGGGTCAACTTGTTTATGCATTGGGATCAGAACAGATTGCATAATTAGGGGATTCCCCATGATGTTATAAATGTGAAGTGATGCAATGCAGATGGTGTAATTTATGTGAAATCCAATTGGTCAGTGTAAGATTATGTTTATGCATGAAGATGCTGTAATGATTATTGTTAGAGAGGGGAATCTAGCTGTGAGAAATTAAATTCTACTCACTGAAAAATTGCAGGGCCAGCAGCAGTAACCAGGAGCTATACAGTATAGTTATAGCTAGTTTTAAACTACAATAATGGTAGATTTGTGCTTTACATAGTGCCTGGCCAGGGTTTATAATATTTTGGATGCCATCGGAGCTTGATAGCTGAACTGTCTGTTGTCGTCTTTTAAGCCATAAGAGCTTCAGTTTTGGAATCAAAACTTGGATTCCAGTTTGTGGTCCTAAATGATTGTATTGCAGAATATTAGTGTCATCGAGGGAAAAACCCTGTCGTCTTGAAAAAAAAAAATAGGTAAAGGGGACGGACCTGTGTACACAGGAACGGAGTGCCCATCTCTCTTTGGAAGCGATTGGGCCAGACTCCACCATATAATGTTGCTGTAGGGGGATCGCTACACCTCCTCTACAGCGAGTCTGTTACCTTCCCAACATTGAATAATGCCGGTACCCATTTATGCACCTGGGTAGAGAGGAGTAATTGAGGTAAAGCGCCTTACTCAAGGGCGAAACACATTGGCCTCGGTGGGGCTCGAACTCGCAACCTTTGGGGTGCGGGTCGGGCGCTTTATCCACTGGACCACATGTGCCCTCGACTGCTGGACAAAAGTTACTGAGAAGATTCGCATGGAATATACCATGGATATTTATGTGAACTTGTATGCTGTCTTTTTGGAGTCTTCACTGTGAGGACATATCATCGTTGAACTGCGACGCTTCCTTTAACTATGGACACAAGCTGCCACTTCTGGAAGAACTTTGTGTAAGACAATAACTGTTGAATTTAACATTGAATTGTACATGTAATTTTGTTTTGGACATACCAAAGGACCTGGTAGAATAAACAGAGAGAAGCATCCTCAATAGTTGTAACTAGGCTGATGAATTATCATTTTTGCGATATTGCATTAAATAAGACTCGGTTTTCATGAGGTATTCATGCCTTTTTCTAAAACTGCCATAACAAACTAAAAACATGAAAAAATCCAAATTGTAGGGGTGTTGAGTTCTAAGTAGCAAACCCACAACTATTAATAATTCATACTACTTCAAAATCTCACTTGAGATTTATATTCATGATATTATGCAACAGGTCTTTCATTGATGATCAGAGTTACTATAACAGAAGTCAGAAGTGGTCATTTGGCTACGGTTCAAAGATCAGAGAAAATCTGATGGACTATTACACAATACTATTTCTTCTTTGTTCATGAATAACAATACAAGTGAATTCTGGTATACAGTGTACTTTGTTCTGGTAAAGTAAGCACAAAGCTATTATGCTTTGGAATATATTAATTGGGGAGGTCTAACATGAATGATTGAATGTCTATGCTCTTCTTTTCTATTTTATGCACCCTCGATGGAGAAATTGTTTAAAATGACTCCCCCCCGAACGGGAAAGCCACTTACAGGGTAGATAGATATTATCAATACACATCAGCATAATAAGTCTCTTTCCCGTTCTTGGGAGAAAGGGGTTGTATAATAAAAATTCGATTTCCCATTGAAGCCTAGACTTAAAATTCGTCTAAAAGTGCCATTTTCTTCAAAATTTGAACATTTCGTGTTTTTCAAAGTTCGGATCAGAAACTTCACATTTAAAGTTATATGATTTGTAAAAATGGATACCAGATAACGCAATGTCAACAACGAGGGCGCTTCTCTCTGCTTATCCTGCCAGGTCCTTCTTGAACCAATCTGATTAAAATCATAAAATCTGTGTTATATTATAAAATTCAGATCATTTGTGCACAAGGCTCATTTGTTTGTGTTTAAAAGGTATTTCTGGCCTTTGATGTCCACGAGACGTCATAAAACATGATTTATCATTTGAAGGTAATTCAGATTTGATGTCATATGTGGCGTTCCCAATACCTAATAGTTTGCATGTTTTGGTACCATTCATCATCATCAAGCGGTCGAATCGGAGAGAGAGAGTTAGAAATGTATTGCCAGGAATCTCTATCAACCACTACACTGGGGAGGTCATGTGTTTTATTTGTCATTTGCCACACAGTCAATGTAAATGAGTGGTCACTTTCCTCCAGAATTGCATGGAACCTCCTACATATAAAATCAGAGATGATGCATATCTAGGTCGCCGTTGAGCAAGGATGCTGGAGATTGAAAATACAAGCATAAAGAGATCATTTGCTTTGGTTTTATGTTTACACCAGGATATTCTGAACCCTCATTTACAGACGTCTCTAAGGTCCGTATGCACAAAAAGTTAAACCAGGTCTAACTTTAAACCCGGTCTAAGTCAAAATTAGTTTTGCCTCAAATTGATAGTTATTCACACTTTCTTCTTAAAGTAACTAGCAAATTTGAAAGATTTAAATGCAAATTTCAAAATAAATACAAAATACCTTGTGTCAGTGTAAAGGAAAATGTTTTTTCTGTTGGGACAAAATTAAACTTAGACCTGGTCTAACTCCTTTGTGCATACGGACCTAAGTGTCATTAAGTGGTATCAAGTTGGTCCTGACGGTCTTTCTTCTTGTTACACGTTTCACTGTACATTCACATGCTTTGTGCAAGTCTGTTTTACAATAAAGGGGCATTTCATGATCCACAGCCTCGTCCCCTCGATTTACCACAAAGAAATTGAGATATTTATATCATCTGAACCGTTGGCCCAAATATAGTGTGTGTGTGTGCCAAATCTTACGTGCAAATTCGATCTGCTCTGGAAGAAATTCCTAATTTTGTATTTTCTGTCCGTAAACGGAAAGAAAATACAACACAGTGGCCTATATGGGGCAGCACGATACAACTAATTCGCTCATAACATCGAATCGCAACATCAGAATCAACTGACATTTTTGAAATATTCATTTCTTGAGGATATCTAGTGAATCGTAAAAAAAATAAATGTGCTAGGATCACGAAATGCACCTTAATGTTTGACTACCAGTGGTATAATTTGTTACAGGCCTTCCGAGCTTGAGCCTTGGAAGACAGATTTTTTTTCATATAACTATGATGATTACAGAGGGCTTTCTTCTCTCCTTATCCGGTGATGTCCTTTGAAGCTTTTCCATATTATTCTTAAAACAAGGATTTCTAACTACTCTTAAGCTCAATATATCAACTTATGGGGTGGAATCTCCGAGGGGTGGAGGAAATTTCTTTTCCGGAAACGGAGACTTGGGTCGTTGGAGGGGAGCGACAAATTTCCAATAGATATGGGAGTCCTCCAGTCCTCTCCGTTCATCCCATAGATAAAACCCTGACACGTCAAAGTATTTCGAGGAGCACATAATATAGGCCATGAGGCCAAAGCGAAAAAGATGCTGGGATAAGGAACAAGGTGGCACACCCCTGGGAAGTACATAATTCTTCCGAAATAATTTTCATAAAATTATAGAAATCAGTTCTACGTGTGTTCTCACTTCTAGTATGTGCACATTCTCGAGAAAATTAATTAAATGTCATCTCAATTTATGCCCTGAATATCAGTGACTACGGGATGTACACCGTGATTCATTGACTCCAGCAAATAGTGGGGCTATTGATAGGTAAATCCGCTCGGTATGTAGAAGACCAAACACTTAACAGATTCCTTTTTCATCTGGAACTGCAGAGCTATTGTTATTATCCATGCAACTGAAAAGATTGCAGATGCTATACCATCACCCCGATTTAGATAAAGCTATTTTTCATTTTTCATGACGTGGAACACAAATTACTTGTCCTCTTTCAAATAAAGTTAGAGGTTCTACTGTGTGTTCAATTTTCTTTGACCCTATATTTCATCCTTTATTCGAAAGGGAAACGAAGGTGAACAAAGCTCATGAGAAAAAAAAAATTGTTTGGCAAACTGTGACCTAACATCTTTGTGCAGAACCAAACCCGTAACTTGCCGCGTAACCCCATTTCTATTTCATAGCAGAAATCGAAAATCATTCACCTATATGAAATGCAGGTGAATCCGTGCCGAACAAACTTTTAATTGATTAGAAAAGAGGTCCAATATTAATATGATTAAGTTATGGGTGTTGGTTCTGCACCAAGATGTTAGGTCATAGCTTGCCAATCAAACTTCTTTCATGATTTTTGCTCATCTTCGTTTTCTTTTTGATTAAATGATGAAATATACGATCAAAGTTATTAAACTCCCAGCAGAAGTTTGAGTTTTATTTTCTTCGTGAATGAGGCTGTAGCTCAACCTAAAGCGGGCGGTGAAAACAAGTCAAAAGCTTTTAACGTCATGGACAATAACAATGGTTTTGCAGTCCCAGAGAATCTGAAGTCCGTTGTCCTATTCATCATATTCATAATGGGTGGATTTACTTATCAATAGCACTATTATTTGCTGGAGTCATCAGGTCATGGAACGTGGTGTACATTTCATGGTCACTGATATTCAGAGAAAAAAAGGAGATGATATTTAATTAATTTTTACGAAAATGTGGACATACTACAAGTGAGAACACACGTAGAACTGATTTTTATAATTTTAGATAATTTATTTTAGCAAAATTATGTACTTGTAAGGAGTACGTCACCTTTGTAAACGCTATGAGATCTTGCCCGCTAGCCTAATATACCGAAATGAGTGAAACACTCCTGTTCGGGAATTTGGTTTTTATCTTTATCGAGGCATGATATTGCAACTATTTGAAATACAGAGATCAACAAACAATATCCAGTCATTTAAAAGATGGAAGAAAAAGTATAATTGTCCCAAAATAATTAACCTTGAGGAATATGAGCAAACAAGAAAATTTGTCCATTGTTCCAGGGGACACTCCCCAAATTTGAAACGGTTGTGGAACGGTTGAGAGGCTAATTTTTAATACAATCTCACCCAAAGACCATTTTTCCCATAATGCCAGTCTTTTAAAAATGCTTTTGCGCAAATACCACAAATTTTGGGTAAAAGTTGACAAATTTTCCTTCAAAGACCCTTCATTAAAGGACATTTTACCGAAAGACCCGAATTTAATGAAAATATTGAGAACATGTTTTGTCTTTAGTTTGGGAGTGGCCTTTGCCGATGAGGAGGAGGAGGAGTAGGACGAAGATCAAAACCCCTAATAACAACCGTATCCACTACCCAGGGTGAGTACCCTCGGGCGTTGATTTTAAATTTTTCCACTGAAATTGAAAGCTATAACAAATTTATTGACGGTGTAATTTATTAGACCCGAATGCAATTCGTTAGCAATATGATTTTTTTCCATTCTTTCCGTTTTGAAAATAAGTTGATGTCGTTTTCTCCGTTGTGTTGCGATTTTGTAGTGTCTGTTAAGAAGACTACGCTAGTATAACATCACAACCAATACAAACGACAAGGATGCATTTGATGCTCCAGCTTGAGTAAAGACTACTAACACGGTCCGGCGCCAAAACTATGTGTTTTCACATGTATGTCGTGTGATGCTTCTACGTCCCATCCATCTCGATACGCTTTAAACAGAAAAGGGGAAAATTGTCCGACATTTGATGCAGTGAATCCTTAACGCAAGTTAAACCATATGGTTGAACCTGGTATGATGATACTCCGACGTCAATTGCGTGAACCACCTGTATACCGTTTAAGGGCGTTTAAGATATCGCTTAACCCGGTTTAATTGTTTCTGAGCTTTACAATTCTGCGCGAATAGCCTGCAACGGTTTTTTTCATATTTGACTTTACATAGTGGACAGGCATGGACTTAATACACTCATCCAGAAGCCAGCATTTGTCTTAGCCTTTGCAGGCATGTGTTGTTTATACATCATTCGTGCTCTATTGATGATGCATTAGCGATATCGTAGTGCATACGAGGCTTGTCGGGCAGCAGCTGGATGTTTTACGGGATGTTAAGGATGAGATAAGTATTGCCGTAGTGGCAATTGTACTTTTGCCGCGCGCGTGGCCTGAAATCTAGGTGAACTAAGGCTCCAGGCAATGGATGGATGTAGGCAGGTATAGCACAACCGGCCTGAAGCCAATTGTATGGTACTCATACGACATGTGAAACGGGTAAGTTGAAAAGAGATTTCGATCTGGTTTAAAGTGATAAAATAATATTTGGATTGCTTTAATATAGATTGAGTTCGGTCGTTAATATGCTTGTGTGTGTAGTTAGAATTTTATGCTTGTTATCACGGATAAGATGTGTAGCCCAAAATTCAGGCTACCGTATACTCGGTTGCCTCAATTGAATTAAGTCATCATGGCGTCATTGATTTAGAGCTATTTAGATTTGTTCATTTTGTTAACGTAACTTGGCAACATCAGTAAATTGAATTTGTTAAATTGATGCTACAATACAAATGTTAAGAAAACTGAATTAACTATAAGTAAACGTGGCGAATACATTCTGAGTGCTTGTTCTTATCAATGGTGCCATCAATCACCAGGCAACATTACGATTGGTAAGCTCAGTATCAAAACATTAAATAGTTTTCCAACAATAAAAGAAGACTTGACTAGTTAAATTCAAGGATAAAAATATAAATGGAATAGATAAGTGAGAGAGAGAGAGAGAGACGTAAGGGGAGTGGAGAAGAGAAACAATGAGAGAGACAGAAAGACAGAGAGGAGCGGAATAAGGGAGAGACATACAGACAGACAAACATGTACTAAAACACGGATAACACCGTTTCAACACATCAATGCATGTAAACACTGTAAATAAAAGTGTTAAATCATCGGATAACACTTCAACGTGCTTTTTAAATACTTGTACACGGATAGGTCTATCGTGAATTTGAACCAAACTTAACTGTCCTAAAATCGAATTTCTTCCCATAAATCTTCCCTTGGTGTTCCGGGGCGTCCCTTGAGACATGAGGACATTTCCAAAAGAAGCGGCCCATTTTTTTTCGAATCTAGGTTTTTTGCATATTTGGAACGCTTTCCAATGTATTGGATCACACCTGAAGTGAATAAGCCGAATACACCGTCTTTATGTAATAAGATGATGATTTAGTATTTTCTGTCGTGCACAACAGAAAATCAAATGATGTTTTTCTACAAGGACGATTACGATAGCGAGCAAGTTCAAAACAAGGTATGCGGTTTTCTTTTGTACTTGTTTGTCCAATTGTGCGCAACGCTTCCTATACATTAACACCTTGAAGTGTTACATATAAGATAGAAGTCGTTAATGCGATAAACACTTAAACACTATGATAGATTTGTCTTATTATTGAAATTTTAATATGTTGATATTGATGGTGTTGGAGTATTAAAAGTACCACACATGTTCCTTTTAATGTGATCAGGTGTTAATCGTATGAAACGCTTAAACTTTTCCATGTAAAGTAAAAAACATAATTATATAAACGCATTGAAGTGTATTCTGTTGAGCCTTGCAGTGTAGACTAATAAAAAGACAGGACAGACAGACATGCAGACAGACAGACAGGACTTCCCTTACAGAAGAAAATATGTAAGGAAAGAAAGACAAGACAGTATGCATATGTACCCGTTAGTGTTCATTGATTTCCTGCATTGATGCATCCGTTTGTGCCCAAAAGATTTAATCCAGGTATACAGCAGATACTGAGGTATATGCAATCATTAAAGTTTACTGAGTCTGCCACACAACTAATCGATCAAAATTCATTAATTAATGGAGTTCTGTGATAAATCAATAAGCAAGAAACTTCACCAGACACATGCCTAAGGTAACTAACACGCTTTCGATATACACACATATGCATATCATGCAATTCAGAATTAACCATACATTATAGAACAGTGTACTTTAGCCTAGTTTTCTCTCAAACCATGCAACCTCCATTCCTCCATTGCAGTAGTATTAAGTCTTATTGTAAAGAGATTTTGATTTTAATTAAGGAAGTCCTTTTGGTCAATGTAATGTTAATCTTCAATTCCCTTAACTTGCAATAAGTTCCCTCAAGCAACAGTCGTTTCCCGGAGTTGCTTTCCGATCAATTCCCCGAAGTGTCTTCTAATTTATCGTCTTTACTCTCACCGAGTACCCTCGAATTCTACCGAAAAAAACTTTCACATCCACCGAGTAGCCTTTATTCCTGAGTATCCTCAGTTCCTTTGAGTAGTCTTTGGTCCCTGAGTAACCATTGGTAACCTTCAATTCCCTTAGAGTATTATTCACTTCCACTACGTAGTTTTCACTTCAAACCACGTAACCTCCATTCCTCTAATAGCCTTCAACTCCATGCATGTCGCCTTTAGGGTACGCACACGACCCATGATGTTGTGAGGTCTTGCTGCATGCAGCCATTGTATTGAGTACACTTTTGGTGATGTACTTTTACCTCAATTGCCTCTCCCCACCCTGGGATCAAAATTGATGAGGCGTTTTAAAAGTCCTGGTATAGGCTAGTGCGCTCAACAGCGGAAGCGGTAATTCATCATAAGCCATCAATTTCCCGAGTAATCTTGAGTAATTCCGAGTAAACTTTCGATTCCCAGAGTAGTCCTGAATTTCCTAATTCTAAGAGTAGCCTAAGAACTTCCCAAATAGCTTTAAATTCAATCGAGTACGTATCTTACTATTTTATGCCGAAGATCATTTTTGTTGAGTAGATTACCCTGTTGAAATATTGAATAAAAAAATAAAATTCTTCTGAATAATCCTTAATATTGTCAAGTAGGTTCCATCCTTTCACTTTTACTGAGTAGCATTCACTTCCTTGGGTATCTTCTGATTCTTTGAGTAGCCTCGAATCACCAGATTAGCCTATAATTCCCTAGAGTAGCTTTCAATCCGAGTGAATGGAAGAAGATGGGTAGTCTATGTATATTACCTGGGGTAAAAAAAGTTAAAATGCACAGATTCTTCTCAAAATGGGCTCCAATTCCTAATGCTGTTGGAGAGTAATTTCAAATACATGTCATGTATTTTGTTTGAATTTTTGGAGTGTAACAAAAGGGGAAATATCTATAGAACCCACAGGTCTAAGGGAGATCGACACATTGTAACATTCCAATACAAACAATTTGACACCAATTTTAACCAAATCGAATCATTAGAAATATTTATCCATATGATGACCTTGAACAGTTTTTGGCCTGTCGTGCAAGCACAAAATGATCTTCATATAGCAAACTATACTTCTTTTAATCCTTAGGACCAGATATAGATGTTTATATATCTTTCATCCCTATATGAAATGTTTACAAAATTTTACTTTGTTAATCCCCCATACTTATCTAAAGGTGGCAAAGCTTGCATTATTGAGATTTGGAGTCAGCAGGTCAATGTTGCCTAGACACCATTAAAAATTTGTTTGCAGACTCTTTGTATGGCAAGGTCATATGGGCCTACCAAAGGGTTAAACAAAATCCCGCAAAATACAGCTTTTACAGGTATCCATTAAAATCCACTGCATATGTTACAGTTTTAAAGTATATATTTTACAGCAAACTTTAAATTTTACAGTATATATATACCGTAATATGTTTGGCATTTGTAGATAGGCCTAATAAGTTCTGCCTTTATATTCTCTGCATCTTCTTAATCTCTGTAATTATTCATCAAATGCATATGTTTTAAAGTGTTTTGATTGAATTCCACTCCTCCCGCACAGTGAGAATGTTTTGCATTCCCAGCATATGCCAGAAACCAGAAACCCATTTATACTCCTGGGTGGAGAGAGGCAAGCGAGGTAAAGCGTCTTGCCCAATTGCACAACACACTGGCAACAGCGAGGCTCGAACCCACAACCTTATGCTTATGATTCGAGCGCTGATCCACTACACCACATGTGTCCTCACATGTGGTGTGTAGTGTAGTGTAATTTTGACGGTAATTTGTTGGTAGATTTGCTGCCAGAATAATTGTTCAACCTTGAACACCCCCTCAAAACCCTTTTTTTCAAATCGATGCATTCCGCATCCTATTTTTAAAACTGCGACCGCTGAGATAATTTTTAGGTAATTTTTAGATAAATAAAATAATTACGAGAAACAATTGCATAGTACTCGTGCATATGGCAATGTTTTATAGCTTGAAATAACCTTTTACACATTTTTTGTTTTGTATTTATTTAGTTTTGTTTTCAATATAACAGGAAGGTAAACTAATATATAGCGCTTCTATATCTCTCTGAAGTTACATGTACAGTATGACATATCCAGTGGTGTACCGAAAGCGGGCAAACAATCTCAACGAACAACGAATTCTGAACGGGGCCAAAATCTGCGTAAAATTTCCCCCTTCATTCATTTGGTCCATATTTATGCTAAAATTGGTCATGATCCTCAACTTGTCTATTTTGTCCCGCTTTTTTGAGCCAGAGGGGGTAATCTAACCATTAGATTTTGACCGCTTAAACAAAACGGACCGGTGTTAAAGAAATAAAATGGACCATGGTAACAGACAAGAGCGAAATAAAACGTGAAAATAGTGTTGCGTGTAGAGTCGAATGCCCTATATACACCTGGCACAAAAAGTATCTCGGCATGTTTTTCGATCAGTACTGTGCCAAAGTCAGACCATTTTGAAAGTTTTCGAAATATACATTTTGTTGCCTAGGTCTTGCTCTTTCATTTCATATCTGCCTTGTAAAAGAGCGTGCAGAAATGGCTGAGATAGAACGCCCGAAAGACACAAACTCCCAAAACCAAAAGTTGCAGTTTTGGGATTTTTCAATGGGCATTGCAGTGTACTGGGACACGAACACGCGGACCACAATCAATATTGCAAGTAGGCTTTCTCGCTCATTCAGTCGCAAAACCTCTTTGTGTAAAATCAATACACACGTATTATTGCGTTGTACCGCACAGTGACCATTGAAAAATTCAAAAACTGCAACTTTTGGTTTGTGGGGTTTGCGTCTTTCGGGCACTCTATCTCAGTCATTTTTGCACGCTTTTTTACAACGAGGTGTTAAATGAAAGAGCAAGACCTAGGCAACAAAATGTATATTTCGAAAACTTTCAAAATGGTCTGACTTTGGCAGAGTACTGATCGAAAAACATGCCGAGATACTTTTTGTGCCAGGTGTATATATATATATATATATATATCTATATTACTGAACAACCCCATAATTCCTTTCACACTGGCATAAAAATACACAAATTGGCTAATTTTGTCTATATATTTTGACAAATTACCCAGTTCTCACCATTTTTATAGAAACGTATTCAAGAAAGCAATTTGAATTTAATATTACTGACATAGACATACAATAGTACTTTAATTTAGTACAGTAATGGAATTACAAAGTAGGGCAGTTATCATGGCAATAACAATAAAAATATTCCCAAATTTCACACCCACGCCCACATCAACACACATCACGCACATAAACACCCACACACCCACCCATCCAAAACACATGCGTACACACACACACACCCAATACACACACACACACTCTCTCTTTTTCTCTCCAACACCATCACTCAACACAGAGACTAGGCACACAAACTAGCATAACCACACACGACACTTCAACCAATAACCCAACGCACACACCCATCTGTCCAGAGTCAAGCAATACACCTATCGCAAAATATAAAACTGTATCGGCATAAATAAAACATTTTGAACCTATATATTCTGTGCAATAGCTATACTCCAAATCTGCATAATTTTTAATGTACTCTGAATATTTTTTATTAATTCTTTTGTTTTATATTATGTGTGTATGGGCAATATTAACCAATCCAATTTTTATACTGTGAGAATGTTATTGTTTGTAATAACCATGTAATTCAGCCTTTTTGCTGCGAATTGGTTTTAATAAAATTTGAATTTTGAATTTGATTTTTTTCAGCCAATTTTCCATTCCAATAGGATTGAAAAAAATTGTTCCATTTGCTGTTCCTTTGGTAACTGCTTAATTTTAGAATTCTACAACTAGTCTCTTACATATATTAAAAGTACTTTAATAAGTTTCGTCCAAAATGTGATTATATTTATTGTGTGTTCTGACTGTTATGAACATGAAAGAAAATGGTACAGAATAAAACGTTTCAGCAATAGTACACCATCTTTATTAACAACCACATGCTTCTGAATCAACCCGATACAGTTTCAGTTCAGGACTTCAGGACAATATGTTTACCTTTTGAACCGAAGTTTATTCACTGTGATGTTTCTTGAAATCGCATTTTGGACGAACCTGCTGAAAGGGTGATTTCGCTTAGATATTGAGAAAATTGAAGGGATTCCCACTTCAACGGAATTTAATAAATGCAATTTCAAATCAATTCGTAATGAATTTTGGTGATACTTTTTGATGAAATTATCGTCATGTGAATGTCAGATGGTTACAAGTGCAAGAGCTGCCATATTGTCAGAAAGTCCCATCAAAGTCTTTGGTCATGTTGGTCAGTGGCTCATGAAATGGTTGTACAAGTGACTATGTCGCTTGGAGAAACATTTCAAGAGCCGGGGGAGGGGGTTCAGCCTTTCTCTTTCGCATTCTTTTTTTTCTCACACTGTGTGATAATGTGCCATGTGTTTCATTGTCACCGGTCGGTTAAGGATATGAGTTGCAGCAAAGGTTATCTAGAGGAAGATAGGACACTCCCCCTATTTTTGTGTAACGTAAGTGGGGGAGGGCGCTCCTAGTGTCTGGTAGGTAAAAGTAAGAGAAGATATTAGTAGCTTCCCACAATGCATTGCTTCCAATGGATGTTTTTGTACTGATGTGAATCGTTAGCGATGAAACATGGCTAAATTAACAGTACTGATCACAACTTGCATTTAAGGAATGTTTCATTGCTAACGATTCACATGACAACCTGTACAAAAATCTCAATTGGAAGCAATGCATTGTGGGAAGCTACTAATATCTTCTCTTGGTTAAAGCGACGACATCGCATATTTTACTGTGTGAAGCAATGGCACAAATTCAAAAAACAAAAAAACACGCGTTTTTAACCTAATTTTAAAAAAAACAGAATTTATAAAAAAAATTCATTTTTTCCAATTCCTAAAGACAAAGGAAAGACAGAATGTTACTATGTTGTGATTAAAGACAAAGGAAAGACAGAATGTTACTATGTTGTGATTTGCCTTAGCATTATAGGGACATTAAGAAATCGACAACCTCGTCCCTTTGTGCCCCCGACTTCCACCAAAAATGTGCTTACGTGTTAAATAAACAGCGAGTTCAAAATTTGACAAACCGCGGTCGGCCGGCCCCCGATCTGCTTGCTACGTTGAGAATAGCGCCATCTGGCGTCTGGTAAGTAATTTGCTTGACTTAGAGCGTGTTCGCAAAAGATCGTGTGCCGTACAAAATAGGGGGAGTGTCCTATCTTCCTTTAGATAATCTTTCGTTGCAGCTAGAATTTATGCTATGCTAGTAGAGCTTAATGGCATAGTTACGGTTTAACGACGTAAAGGGCTTAAAGGTAGATTGCGAGATTGCAAAATTTATTTGTGTGTGTATTAATTAAAAATAGTCAAGATTAAAAGTATCTACCTGTACTACTTCAAGTTTGAGATGAATCGGAATTAATGTTCGTTTGATTATGTGTAGTGTAACAGTACCATAGAATACTGTGTAAAATAATCATTCCGGATCCCGAATTTTATTACAAAGGTGTGATTTTCTGTAGGACATCTGTTTGAGGCCTAACTATTTCACATGGTGATTAGCATGTAGACAAACATATATGCAAAAATACGATTTACGATTTGTTAGAAAATGTCCAGGTAATCCCTTAGTCAGCTGTTAAGTATAAGGTTATGATAATATGATTTTGCTTATTATACATGCAGATAAAATGCTGAATCGTACAGTTATGGTTAAAAAGGACATAATAGGGTTCAGCTATGATTGTGTCAAAGTAATCGCCATTTTTGTAAGTAAGCCATCGCTAGATGTAATGATACATAAAAGTAACAATCTCTTCTGTTATGATTCGAAACAGACCAGAGATTATATTTCAAAATGATTTGATGTAGTAAGCGACCAATGTTATGTCTTGCATGAAGATTTTGGCATTTAAGTTACAGCAGAAATTCTTACCTCTTGATTTGCAGCATTTGTTTGACTTGATATTTGTCCTACCCATTCTTTGCACCATTATTTTTCTATGAGATCTTCACTGGTCTGGACACCGTTGAAGGCAGAAAAAATATGAGAATAAGGAGTTGAGAATTGTATTCGTAATGTTTTTGTTAAGTTTCTAAGCAAATTGTAAAAAATAACCCAGTTTGGCAGGATGGGATTATGAAAAAACGTGTTAACTTAATATTAATAATTTTGTCACACAATGTTGAAGTATATAATTAGATTATTAATACAGTGTTTAACTTTCCTAGAATGCCAGTAGGATTTCATACTTGTCACCTCTCATCTTCGCAGGAATTATTCAAGTAATGTTACATCTTTCGTAATAACTACTCCTTAAACGTGATTTCTTTTTCTTTGAAACCTAACTTAAACAATTGCTTCATCTTATAACCTTACAATGTGATATGAGATTGTATAAGCCCCTAAAATTACAATAGGAAAGCGATTAAATATAAATTATGATTGCGGGTAAATAACTCAGAATTCGATAAAGCTTTTGTCACTTTAATGCCAAAAATTAAGGTTAAAGTAATAACAGCATTTTTAAAGAGCGCACCCAAATTTCCAGAATATCTTGCACAGTTATTTTGGTAATTGGATATTAAACTAGTCCTCTGAATGGTAAAGCTCCAACTTGTCTATGTATCGTAAAAGAACTTAGTAATTAAGATAATTAATATCGGATCCCGATAAAAATTCAGTGGATGCTGGAAACGTCCTTCCAATATGAAAAGCCAGGAAATAGCACCACGTACGTTTCTACGCTCACGAATTTGCTGTTCCGTTGGTTCAGACAAGTCAAATGGACGGGCAGGTTTCCAGCTTCGCTATTAAATTACAATCGGGGATCCCGATTCTATTATTCCAATATCGCTTCTTGAGTGACAAATACGCACTTTTGATAATTACTCTTCGCAGGTATGGAGAACCAGACAATTACCAACACAACTATGCCAAGATCTCAAATTTTGAAATTGGACGTGCTCTTCTAAAATGTGATGTTAATGTTTTAATTAAAAGCAGTATCTTGATGACACATTTCATCAAATGTGCAAGTAGTCGACATTTGATGAAAAAGTATAAAGCTAATCGTTTTGAGATAGGGGTCGTCCAAAGTTCCAATTAGTAAACAGGATGTTCATAAAGTATTACCCACATCACCAAATTGCATGGACATAGAACAATATACAATTAGAATTTCAAAATAGAAAATTTATAGTAATATAATGGCTCTCAGTACAATGTTTATTTTACTTATCAGTTGCAATTCACATCTTTATCTCTCTTCATCGTCACAACAATTATTAAAGTAATTCTTTTTACATGTCTCGGAAATTCCACTCTCTAAACTCCTTGGATTTATTTTTAAGTATAAGCGGACTGATATTCCATTTTTCGGGGGGAATTACATGTTTAATTTCAAATCAAATGGACATACATATTTTACATAAGAATTTACAGAGATCCAAATGTTTAAGTCTAAAAGGTTTTGTCCCTAACAGTAATCTTTGGAGACTTAAAATAAATCCAAGAAATTCATTATTTAAATGTTCAAACTTGAAACGGGATTTTCTTCTGTGTATGTATGTAATTTTCGTGATTTTTTAAAATGTTGGTCAAAATAAGGCAATATTCTTTTATGCGTAATTCTTTATCTAGCACACATTTTATGATTTCGTTTACAAATGTAGATTTCCTTAGGCAATTTTATATAAGTTAATATTTTTCTGGTTTTTATTTAGTTTGAGACTTAACTATTCCTCAATATCTTACGAGCTTACGAGCCTTCCTCGTACAATCCATTCAATCCATACCAAGATGGCCTTAAGGCTTTTATTATTTGGGGGAAAAAACAAAGAGAAAAAATACGTTCTTTTTCAGAAAAGTTAGTATCAGAGTCCCTCATGAAAATCACGTCAAAACTCTATAAATCTGCATCAGTTTTATTAGATGTGTTTATTTTGAATTTGAGTACCGTTAATTCAGACAAAAAAAAACACAGAATACCCCGAAACACATAAACACATAATTAAATTAAAAATAAAAATTAAAAAAATAAAAACAAAAATTAAAAGAAATGCCAGTTTTCTGGAATATATATATTTTAAAAATAATATTAAGAAGAAAATCACCTTTTTGTCATTAAGATAGACGAATCGTTAGTGGCTGTGTAGGCAAGGGAGAGGGGTAAATTGAGATGGGGAAATTGTTATATAGGTCCTTTGTGTACAAACTTTTTATATTTTGTTAAGGGGAAATGCCCCTCCCATTTATATAGATGAGGAAATTGACACCAGCACATAATGCATTAGAGAACTGGGCATTTCGACCTATGAACTCAGATGTCCTTAACATTTATGTTCCTTAATTATTTTATTAATCGTTGAAGTGCACTGTTAAAACGAATGAAATATAACCAAATTCTGGATAACATGTCAATCACGAAACGGTTGGATATTGAAGGATTTGTATTCCTTTTGGTCGTGACTTAGAACTATTGCATATTTGACTTGAGTCCATGGTCAAGTAAATTAGCGACATAGCTAAATGCTAACCGAAGGCTAACTCTCAATGTCATTCTACAGCGAGATAATAGTGTAATTGTCCTAACCAATCAACATTTTCAATTATACGTAATCCTAGTGTACATTGATAAAATAAAAAACGTCAACGATGACGGCTTTGATGGACGAAAATATCGCTGCTGCTGCCGCCGAAGTCTTAAATAGCGATAACCAACGAGTAGGCAGTAAAGGATCAACGGGAGTTTATTTTTCTCAGTAACGATAGCTTCGAATGGTCATTAGATTGACTTTAAAGGGTAAGAGAACTTTATTGGGCATCAATCATATTTATTTATTTCTATATTTATTTCAATCACATGATTTCAAATTTTAAAATATATTTGTAACAGATTTTTAAGTCGCGGAAAAGATGATGATGATAAAACAAATAGGTTTACAACGTAGCCAATGCAGTTACTTTGTTAATGCTTTGTAGGATACTAATAGTATCCTGTTTTACTGTAGTGTTGTTTCCTATTATATCTAAAATGAAAAAAAAGTCATCCAACATCAAACAATTTAGGTTCTCTTAATTCAACTACCTCGTCTACAATTATGTGCCGACAATTTTGTCATCATAGGAGGGTTCAGGTGTCGTCTGAGCGTAGAAGGCGCAATCACGTTATGATTAAGACTGTAATTCGTTTAAAGTTCAGACAGACATACTCAGTAAACTCATTGTTGATGCTAAACGTGACCTGTTTACTAACAAATTTCTTTGTTGTAGTAATTAGGACATGTTCATTACATTAAAAAGTCTTTAGAATTCATCTTCAAGGACTAACTCTGACGCTGATTTTGCCAATGGTTTACTGACTTTGTTGATAAGCTCACTATTCCTCCGAGACAGCCCTTCTCCTGGTTAGAAATTACATGTTTTAAGCCTTAAGATGCTAATAAGGCTGTCTTACATGCATTAAGTGACTTGAGTGTTACGTCATTCCATGCACCCAGATTTTTGATTAATTGGAACCAGTTTTGGTATCGCAGGCGCTACTCGTTTTTGGTTTAGATCATAGCATATCTCACTGACCGTAGTACCCGAGTGACCAACGAAAAAGGCCCAAGTAGCATATTTTAAACTACTCTGTTCCTCAAGGCTCCGTTGTAGGTCCGTGAGGTTTCATGATGTATCATCCAGTCAGTGACATTATTAGGAATCATGATGTTAACTTTCACTCGTATTCTGTGATTTTAGTCCAAAGATTCCAGGCGATTACCATGCTTACCATGCTCTTCACAAAATTTCAAGCTGTATACCATGAACACCCGAATGTCCAAAACATGCTGCGGATGAACCCAAAAAAGACAGAATTTATTGTCATTGCCACGTCTTGTGTTATGAAAATTCTGCCTTCAATACGGTTAGATCCGGGTGAAACCTCTGTTCCTGTGTGTAAAGAACCTTCCACCCCCTGCTTCTATGTTAAATTTCATCATGGGTATGTCCAATCCAAGATTGATGCTATCAGAGAGGTATTGAGTCCATCGCCAACTATGGAGTCCCAGACGAGACTGTGAAAGCAATGACATCATGTATGATAACCCATTTAGCTTGTGCAGGCCATGGATGGGCCAACAAGAGGAGCCTAAAACTGCTAAAAACCTCCAAGAAAAATAAACTCGTGCTCGCCCTTTTATTTGTATCATTGTTGATTACATCCTCAGCCAGAGTCTTGACATAAGGAACGAGAAGGGACCCACCATCAAACCCAAGCGTTCTAGATTCATCATAGTCAGCATCTTCACAGGACATTGGCTATGCAGGGACGATCATCTCTAATAGCCATCTGATACGTGATGCACCAAATCTACTAGCATAACTTGAGATGCTGCAGACAAAGTCGGCCCACATCTAAATGCCAAGAAGAACGGAAATATATGACTGTCAATACGGGAAAATGGAAGTTCATCATCAACACTGCACTACAGACGGTACCCAACTCAAAGAGGGCAGAGACTTCAAGTACAGACGGTCCGCAATGTATAAAAACTAGACAATCAAACTAAAATTATAAAAAAATATAAACGTGCATTTTTCCCAAGATATTTTGACGTTATTGTTAGACAAGATCCTAGCCTAACTCCTCGCTTTATTCATCCAATTTTGTGGGACCCTTGGGCACTAAGCGGAAGTATTGTCAATTGGACACAAAGGATAAAATACCAAATGGGCCAGTTTCACTGAAGGTTCAAGAAACAAAAGGTATAAGGCGCGTGGCATCATTTTGGGATTAAACCGTTTTCAAAACAAAGAATATTGTACAGATCAGATAAATGATTATCATGCATGAACTAATCAAATATATTTGTGCAGTGAAAGCACCGTAAATTATTATGTTGTTGGGTGAAATGAGGGACTCACTCTCACTCAGGGGGACAATAATCATGAAAATTTGAGGGATTAATTTTGGGGAATTTGACTGCTGAAACTTAATGTAACAGTCTACAAGTCTGTTGAGGGACAAAGTGTGTACACGCTCTGGAGGCACAATTTACCCTTCCCATATTCCCCACTGCCTCCAAGATGCCAGGGAGAAATATTGATGAAGGAAAGAAGCTCAACAAAGAGCGAAAACAAAGGAAATGATGGTTGGTGTTCAAAGTCTCAGTTTACGTCAACCAAGGTTGTTTTATGGTTATACCTCCGCTGAAACTGGAGTTAAAGCTGAGACCAACATACTGTTTGGAAGAAGTTTCCCAATTGCTACCATGTGTTTATTAGCATTTCACATTTAAAGTTATACATTAGGTAACTCACAAGAGCAGGCCAAAACCCCTTTATACCTACTTTTTATTTAATTGTTCAATAAAGATTGTCTTGACGGTGATTTTCAATGGCAACTTTTTTGATTTCAGGATAGCCGAAACTGCCCGACATGTTTTTTCAACTGTCTCAGATAAGTTCCATACTCCTGACCAGACCCCCAAAATTACAAAACCAACTAAAAATTGCATGAAAGCTGGAACACTCTAAAAGAATCAGTAAATCTCCAGTTGAGATGAACTGAAATTTATCTTTGATTGTATAGTTTTTGGGGACAGTCTGGTATAATCTGAATTCATTTGGTGCCGACAGCAACAAAATACTTCCTGTCACGCAAGGATCAAGCTTGGAATGCCTGCAATAAACTACACCACTTATGAACATCTGTTATCTCCAAGTCAACCAAGCTGAAGTTTATTTGAGCCTATGTAGGAGTATTCTGTTATAAATTGATCTGAGAAGACCTGGACCATGAGAAAGAGCTACACAAAGACTGACTGGCACCTACACCAGGCTCTTTGATGCGAGTACAAAACATAGCCTGGCATGAGCACAGTCATGATCAAGGTCAATATATGTGATAGAGATATCCCTCTCCAATCTCATCTTCCTGCTGCCCAACTCCGAGCATCGATTTGCCGATCACGTCCCGGTCGCGATTGTAGTGAGATCTCAGACGGGGTCAAATGTTGGAGGTACCAGCCCCAAACTTGTTCGTCGTGTTATAATTTAGCCCCCATTTTGGTGATTAAAAATGATTATTTTATTTTAAATTTTATATTTGAAAGAAAAAATTTCTCTTGGGGGAAAAGTATTGTTGTTTATGATGGAAAAGAGAAGATGGAATTTCACTAGTGCTATATTGGGATCGTGCAGGTGTTATTTACTGGAGAGATTGGGTCAGAGATGAGCAGGATTCCCAAAAAAGCTAAATTTAGAAAATTAGTCAACTTGTTTATTCATTGAGAACAAAACATATTTCAAAATTAGGTGGTTTCCCATGATGTCATTAATGTAAGGTGATGCAATGCAGATGATGTAATTTATGTGAAATCCAATTGAACAGGGCAAGGTTATGTTTATACATAATGATGTGGTAACGTCTATTTTAAGAATTGGGAAATACGAGTTGTAAAATCCTCATATAAGGAGAGATTGGAGAATAACACCCTTGCCAGCAGCAGTAATCAGGAGCTATACAGTATATAACAGCTAGTCTGATCTTCAATGATGGTAATGTTGAATGCTACCGGAGCTTGAAAGCTGATCTGTCTGCTGTACTCTTTTAAACCAAACAAGCTTCAGTTTTTTGGAATCAAAAAAGGATTCCAGTTTGTGGTCCTAAACGTTGACATTAGCGGCAGACTGATGGCGGTAAAATACCTGGAGTGTATTGCAGAATATTAGTGTCGTCGAGGGCGTCTTGAACTAGACAAAATTATCTTCAAGACTGAGAAGATTCCCAACGATTTTTGTTACCCATGGAATTATATTGCATGTAGTCATTTTGGAGTCTTCGCTGTGAGGACATATCATCGTTGAATTGCAACGCTTCTTTTTAACTCTGGACATTAGTGGACTCTAATAAGTATCATATCTAAAATCACTGAGTGTAATTTTATTATAATTTTGTTTTGGACATGGTGAACAGCATCTCGGCTGTGACGTTAGTGACTACATCTGACCTTGGTGACCTGGTGTGACGTCTGACTCCATTCACAAACTGCTACGGTAGACGACACTATTTTTAAAATAGATCAGTTTTATATATTTGTATATCTTTGGAGAACCATTTTCAGTTTTCATTTACAGAAGCTTTACGGTATACTTAAGAATAACTTTCTTTGTTTTAAGAACCCTCATAAGCATGAGGGTTCCTTTATTTTTTTAAAGTTTAGATAGCATTAGATTTCGAGATCTTCTGGTTATAGGGCTGTCTACGCTGACGTCACAAGTCGGCCATTTTGCGGTACGGGGAAATTATAGGGCGGCCATTTTGTGGTGATGATTCCCTAGGCCGCCGTGTAAACTGGCATAAAATACGCCTAATTTTTGCCTGAAGTGATAGCAGGAGATTGGAATGGTAGCCGCTAGTTAGGAAATAACATGCACATTTTAGAATGCCTATTCGTTTCACTTTCATGCTTGAAACAATCCAAAGAAATGGTCATAAAGGGTGCCGAACGGCATCGAATCATAGGAGTAACACGTTTGTTTTTACCTCCGATGAACCAGGGCTGCGATGACCTAAGATTCGGAGTTATTAGAAAGTACGCGCAGTGTTGTGTGTCGTGAAGTGATAAAGCGCAACGAGGGCCGAAGATAAAGGCTATAAGCACCGGCAAGTGACCCGGATGAGTAGACAGCCCTATGGAAATGCAGGTTTTCGAATCTAATTAAAAGTATTTTTACAGCAAAATTAAGAAAATTCTAGTCAAACATTGCAAATGCTGATTTTGATGTGATAATGTTTTAGAATTCCATCATATCTTATACATTTTCAAGCGTATTTCCAAGAAAAGTGATAATTGGATTCCAGCTGTTGGTGGGAAGTGAACTCGGAATCCCCTTCATTTATTGATAGATTGTACCCGTATTCAGGTGTGCGTTTATTTGCTGGAATAGCCGATGGAGTTACCCTTCAATATTTTATAATGAACTGCACCATAACAACATTTTGCCTCTCATAAGTTTTACAGATTGGATATCTGATATACAACTTTAAAATTGATAGTCTTGTGAAAAAGTGGGACGCTTCTCTTCGTGAGCAGTTTGTTTACGTTCCTATTGCACTTTTCCACTATTCTCCCTTCGGCGTTGACAGGGTATCAGCTAATGTTGTTTCCTTTGGCCTTCAAGGCAGGATATCCCCGTCCTCTGGGAGATCCAATGGATTTCATCACACATCAGTCAAATTGTAAACGCAGAGGCTTCGTTTCGCCAATTTTAACGTTACATTATGTTCGTGTCAACATTGACCAATACATAAGGTGGCGAGCGATATGAGTTTCGACCTCTTTACATTTGAAATACGGCCGTTGCTTTGCTTATATTTGTATGATATACAAGTAATGTCTCAACATACATGTAGTTGAAAAAAAAATGTCGAAATCCATTTCTTTAGCTTACAATTAGAAGATAAGTATATGCAATTCCATAATAACTACTTTAAATATTGAAAAAAAATGAAGTATTTGTGGAAATTTGTCATACCGTCTCCCGCAAATAGACATTCAGCGATGGCGTCTTAAAAAATAAACACTAAACAGTATAAACAAAGATCAATAATGGTTTTGTTTGAGGTCAAATTATACAGGTCATGCTGCACAATATTACAATTATAAATCTGGGATATTCAAATAGGAAAGGCTTTTTGATCTCGTAAATTACAGAATCGGATAAAAAGTACTGCCTTTTCTTAATACATGGAATTTAAGCCAACCACTTGTAGGTTATGATAGCACATCCGTGCCATGCCAGTAAAAAAAATACGAATTTTAATGATTTTTTCGATGTTTATCCCTTTAAATTGCTGTTTATCCCTTTAAAATCAATTATTTCAAAGCACATTCGAGTGATATTTTTGTTAAAGCCATGGATGTGCTGGTTTCACACCGGAAAATGCAAGTCCCATACGTTCCTGCACAAAATGGGCGAGATGAGAAACGTAATTTTCTCCTTAATGGAACATCTCAGACCTTAAAGCTAACATTCTGCTTGAAGATCATCATATCTCCTACCCGATCAGTCATAAAATTAGGGTAGTTATCCCACGATTTGTAGAGCTACTGGACCGTGAAGACTAGCATGCACCGTGGACCCTGGAGGTCAGGACACTTTTTAGTCAGGTGTTCCTTGTAATAATACGGTTAAAATTGTTATGTCAGATCAAAATAAAATCAATACCAACCTTTTTGATATTCCTACAGATTTTATACTTAATATTGAAAGCAACCATGATTTTCAAACCAGAACTCTCTCATTTTTAGGGTACACTTAGAAACTGGTGCACAAAAACACCATCATTTGCAGCGGGAGCTGGACTTACCTCTGTTTCTCATGTTATTTACCAGAACTGTGAATCCTGCTAACATAACCTGGAAGTGGTTGGCTTGAAGTCCGCATATTAAAGACAAAAATAGTACATTTTATCTGATTCTAGAATTCTTATACGTGCGTATAAAAATTCTGACTTGAGACAGACAAATCCTTGCAATTCCCTACAAATTCCCAAATTTTAAAGCGTGATATTGTGCACCATGACCTGTACATTTTGACCTCAAACACATACATTATTGATCTTTGTTTAATTTTTTCTGGTGTGCAGCACAATCAGCTATTTCGTGCACATTTTGAGCCGTCCATCACTGCATGTCAATTTGCTGGAGATCGTATAATAAATTTCTCAATACTTCAACTCTTTGGTGATTTTTCCGTACACTAAAATAGTGTAATGGAATTGCACACACCTATCCATGATTTATAAGCTAATATAATAAATTTCCCATTCCAAAACATTTTAATCCTCTCACATTATCGATGCCTATCCCTTGAAAACCAAAAAATTATATTGCTATGTAAGATATTTATTCTAAAGGAAATGTATTAACGTTAGTGATAAAAACCGTCAGAAGTTTAGACCTATAGCATTTTTTTATAGAAGTTGTATTAGAGAGCCTTTGACTTTGGCGCCTTTTGAAACCGACCCATTTGTTTAAAGTCTGACTCAGAGATTTCGAAATATATATTTTTAGTGTAGCAATTAAAAATAGTCATCTAGAACTAAAGATACTCACCTAAAAATGCTCAATTCCAAAGTTAGAGATGAATCGGATTTTTCGTTTTCATGCAGTACACATTTATGTACAGTATAACAGTGCATAGGATACCGTGTATGACAAAATTTCCGGATCCAGAATTTTTAAACAAAGTTGCGATTTTCTATATGAAGGACTTCGATTTGAGCTTAGTTATTTTACACAGTGATTATTATATGGACAAGCATTATGTATATGCAAAAAGCACAATTTTTTTTGAAAATTGAGGGCGCCCTCCCCGGGAAATCTCTGAGTCAGCCTTTAACGTGAAGCAGGATTTCTACAGGGGACTAAAATATTTTCAATGAAAATAAAAGCGATAAACAGATTAGATTTAGTATTTCTTTTTGAATTATTCATGCTTACGTTATTTTGGTGCACGTGCATTTTTTTTTTATTAAAGGTCAACCGTGAGATTTTGTAGTTGTCTCTGAATAAAAAATTATCACTCAACATGCCCAATTGTAAAGTTTCACTTAATCTTGAATTGTAGTTTGATAAAATATGCCTATTGTGTAGTGCACAAATCCATATTTTATATAGATAAGCTTACAAGAAAAGTGGATACTCATAAAAATGAATTCTGTTCCAAAACAACATGTCTCTGTAAGTTTCTTCCTACGGGGTATAAGAGGTTTTTAGTCCTACTAAAATCTCAAGTTCGATGACTGTATGATCCATTGGGGATAATGCTGAAGATTAACACTGGGCTCCTTTAATGCTATGAACTCTGCAGTAACAGCAGAGATCATTATTTTATTTTTCCCAAAAAATTCGTGTTCAAAGTATGCATTTTCAGGACCATATTTAGAATCAGCATGAAAAATGCATTTAAACGAGTCCAAACAAGCCTAGTCTTAGGGTCCGTGGTTTTCAGACGGCTTCTTTAATTCATTTAAAGGCACTATCGCTGATTTGAAAAAAAAAACAGAAATTCGAAAAAAAAAACATCAAAAACTAGATTTTGTATTTCTGTAACAAGTATAAGTAATCCGACTGAAAGCAATCTAATAAGGACAAACTTACTGCAATATGGCAATTGAATGAAGATTCATATGTTTGACCACTGGCGTTTCTTTCTTGTTATTTTTTTTTCATTTGAAAAAAAAAAACACATGCGAATTCCACAGACTTATCCTTCACTTTTAAGTTACTCCTGCAAATTTCGAATATTTTTCTCCTTAGGATGGATCTCTGACAGTGCCTTTAAAAGCAACTGACCTGTGTTTTATTAAACCTACAGAATTAACCGGGTTTGAACGGGTGCAGATCACCTTGAAATTAGTGAAAAGTTTCTGGGACTATTTAAAATTTTAGCAACACTCTGTTCTGTGTCATTTCACGCTGTTCGTATGTTATCTTCATTAATATCCCATAGAAATAGATAAAGGCTAGAGTGCAACGGCTATCTTATTCAACGAGCTCACCGACGCTTAAATGTTATCGCCCAAGCCCATTATACGTTAACATTACAACATGGAAAAATGCTCTTTCTCGTTGATTTCGCCAGGCGAACCTCGGTTATAAAATGATCCTTAGATATCCAAGAACATCGCCAGGCATGTGGTTTGTTCAGAAAGTTTAATATCGCAAAGACCAGGCACGATGTTTTTGCAGATTTTCAATAATGGCTTCCAAAATAGCGTGGGCGATATAGTATTTTAGTAGTTGCTATGACGAGTGTGATGTTATTAACACTGTAGTAATGCATAGTTCTAACATTTATCTTATTATGGAACTTTGACCGCGGTGGGCGCGAAACAGCGTCCACCATCTCGCTTGTTTTCAATATTGGTAATCAGCGAAAATAAGTGTGTTCATGCTTATTCTTAATAAATACCGGTTGAAAAGTTTGGAGGCCTTGGGTTGAACATCACAATAGCAATCGGCATGCACAAAAAAATCCAACCCACTTACCAATTAATAAGGCAATTGAAAATAATTTTGCACCCAATTCCCACCCAAACGCAAACTACGCTTATCTAACATAAACGAAGAATTTACACTTCCACATACCTTACAATCAAAGAAGAAAGAAATTGATAGATACTGCAATTTACAACAAGAGATCAGGAAACTGAGACTGACGACATTGTTATGCAATACTAAAAACACGAAACGACCAAATGTATCAGAATAAAACCTGAATACCAGGAGAAGAAAAATCCCCCGCACTTCAATAAAATGAAGGCCATCCCCTTAACGCGTAAACCTGACTGCAGTATTGTAATTTACACTATATTTTGCCGTCGTATCTTATAAGTTGATTTTGTGATAGACCTAATCACTAGTATATTCCAGTATATTCACACTTTGATCTGAATTTTAAAATATTAATAGGGCCATCTTTTCTGTATATCGCGGTCATTATCTCTAGCAATGTGCATATCAATATTTTTATAAGTGTGACATCTTTCGATTTTATCCATTGCAACGGTACCTTCTTCGTGAAGCCGTTTATTGGCCATTTATATGGGACATATACACGAAAATTGTACATATGTCGTAAAACACGCAGTGACATATTTATCTGTTTTACATTTGCTGCTAAAAACAAGTATCGCCTTCGCTAGTTCTGCTTCGTAACAACTTCCCTGAACACATAAATACTAAAGTAGCATAAATAAAGGCGCATCGCATACTAGATGAGAAATAAATGGAGTAGCAGATGCATAATATACAACGGCAACCGCATTTGGGTTTCGAACCAAGACCTTTCATTTAATTTGTAACAAAGTCACCTCTAGAGGAAGTCTAGCTTCTCTTCCATACAAAAGGAAAAATGGACTGCAAATCCCACTGAATTTGTGGCAGACGCGGTATGACAAGCAAACTGTATGGCGGTCAAGCATGTGGTCGATTTTCATGAAAAACGTGCATTTCTACATATTTTGTGTCTTTGGTTAATAAGACTTTTAAACAATGCTTTATTGGATCGAAACGGTAATATTTTGATAGGAGCTGTTGAGCTGCATTTGGATCTGGATCTGGATAAATACTCTGAAAAGCTCAACTTGAGCAACACTCAGAACTGTGTGGGTTGCTCATTCCAACTGCAGATGACTTTGCAGTGCAGCTTTGAAGGAGTTTGTGTTGGTTATTGAGGTAATATGTTCAGGTAGGTCATTCCATTCTCTCGCCGTTTTGGGGAAAAAGGAGTGAAGATGAGATTGAGAGCTAGACTGTGGTATAACAAGCTGGTTTGGTTTACAACTTCTCGTTATCATGCGTGTACGCGATGATGGAGGTTCTTGTAAGCTGAGGAAGTCTTGAATGACTAAATCGACATGAAGATATATAATTTTGTGAAACATAACAAGACTGTTGTACTGTCTTCTGCGCTGAAGAAGTGGTAGTTGCATGTTCTTTAACATTGTTGTGACGGAGCTGGTTCTATATATGGGAATATATAGTTTGCCATGCTTTCCGTTTTCTTTTCTATGAGATATTTGCCTTCAAACATCGAAAAATAGGAGAAAATTGATGTCCGAAACACAATATCAAAATTATAAAAAAAAATGAAAAAAAAAATTAGCACCTTGAATTTTTCCGAATATCAATGTTTCTTGTTGCCAAACATGTGTAGAAATTATGTAATGATGTTTTTCCTTGTATTCTCTATTTTTATATTTTTGAAATACAAACATAATGTCGGTGAAAACCTTGTTTATTACGTTATCCTTCACAAAGCAGTTGCTAACTTTGGTAAAACTTCTACTAAGATATTCATTATGCATCTTATTTCAAGGTAAACATAATGTGGCAGTTGGAAATAGTGTTTTCTTAAGCTCACAATTACTATTAAAAATTCTAAGAAGTGTTGAACCTTTTTAAAAAATGCGTCCTTTTTAAGGAAGTGTATTGGGTTATCCACATTTCTCAGCAACCAAACAAGCTATTTAATTAAATATTGATAAAGAGTACTCATTTTCCGACCACCAAATTATAAACTTTATATCAGATACATCTTAGTCAATGAGAGATGTGAAAAATGGTCAAAAATGTTATTGTGTATTGCGTTATCGTTTATACGTTGAATGCGTTTTAGTTTACATCATCAACTATAATTTGGCCATGGAATGATATAGTGTCAATTAAATGTATCTTTAGAATAAATTAGTAAAAGGTATCTTAATATTTGTTTATTGCGAGGTCTAATTTTCAGGCAGAATTAATACTCAAGGATAACGTAATAAACTAAACAAATTGGAGCATATCTTGAGTTCAATTAGCTACCCAAACTTTAACTACGTTAAAATAAAAATGTTCCAAGCAACATCTTGATACATGTCATCGTTGGCATATTTTGTTGCGGGGTGATTTCAAATGGTGATAACGAAATAAACCCTATTCTTCCTGTACAAAATGTTTTGGCGCACTAACTGTCAAAAAAAATAAGAAGTGTGTTAGCAATATTATATGATTTTGAGACATTTTTGGGGTGTCTTATCTCCAATATGCACTGTTTTGAATGAAAATCGACATGTGACCAGTCAGAGGACACTGATTTACATAAAAGCGTAAAAGCGCTCATGGATCGCATTGCATTGTGGTGGTAGGCACCTGTATTACATTTCTTGGGCAGCGCAAATAGAGCAGGAGCATGGAGCCAGGTATCTCAAATATTCATCGTTTCACCCCCACGTAACATGGAAAAGGTCTGCACCTTTGCTAGTATGGCCCCTCTATGTCAATGTAGGTAGGTAGTACTCTCAAATTGTGGGTCACTTTTTCAATAGGGGCCAAATTTAAGTTTACCAGGGGTCAAACTTTAAAAATGCCCCAATCACGTTGAAACGTAGGCCATATTGTCCGTCTAGTTAGTACTAACTACCTAGCATGATAGGTAGGTCTATACTAAATCCAAAGCGGTGGGGTGGTGGTCTAAGTTTGTTACCCAATTTTCGATTGCAATTTTCTTGACTTACCAATATGTTACATATTGGATGTTGCATATCATATGTAGCCCATGTGGAAAAGTTTTGCTAACGGTAATATTTTGTCTTGTTTCCACGGGTAAAATGAAACAGGGGCCTCTGATGGCTAAAAAACGGGAAACAAAAAACGAAACTGCTACCAGTAACTTGCACTTACACCATACGGGGTAGAAGGTGCAATGCTCAGAAAACATGAAGCGGATTTTATATGGTTGCCATGGCAACCAGGAGCTGTCCAATCAGGGAAACTTTATGCCATAATAACAAATTGCAGCCCTAATTAAAAAAATCCGGCATCATGGTTATCACAGCCCTGTGGATGCTTAATATCTGTGCCAAATGTCATTGTTGATACGACTTTTCGTTTTTTGAGTTACGGTCGTTCCCGTTTCATAAAAATCCGATTTTCACCATTTGAGCTATTAAGCGAAACGTAATCGAAAATACTAAAAATTGCAAAAAGCTATTAATTTGGCCCACAATTTGGAAATAATTGTTCGTTTATTTTAAAATATAAATTATTACATTTTTTGAATGCATTTTGGTGCAAATTGGGGATGATCTAATGGGTTAAATCAATTTTTAAAATAATTGTTTTGATGCATAATGGATTTATTTAATGTTTTAATAAATTAATTTTAAAAAAGCTTGTAATATGTGGTCATAATAATAAAAAAATTATATTTGCTTAAAAATCACAGGGTGAGCACTTTTTACATACAAATGTATACAAAAATGCACCGAACGTGGAGACTTGCTTACTTACATCGATCATAAAATTTGAACGGAATGTCCTATTCACCTCAAACAAAAAGCAAATGAAAGCTGAAAGTTCACACTTTCCTATCACGCTATAATCTCAATTGTGCTATTATATTAATTTTCTTCAATTTGAAAACATAGACCCTTAAACCTTTTCTGTAGTGGGGGTAAACGAACTCCTGCTCCTCATCTAATAATGCTTGTACAATCTTACTTAGAAAGTTTGTACCTCTATGTTTGACAAGGACGTATATTTTATTAATCTTTCCCTGGAAATGGCCGTTCTGAACTAAGTAGTTAAAATTTCAAAAAACAAATGTAAATCGTATTATGTAAATATACCGTTCTGATGCTATCCGTCAGGAAAGCGAAGGACACCTTTCGGAACTAACACCTATAGATAATATCTATCACTCCTCTACCAACCCTAGCGTGATAGCTTAGTTGGCAAGATAGTCGTGCTAGTAATGCGAATGTCGCCGGTTCGAATCATTCCAAGCGCACACGGTTTTTTTTTTCAACAATAACGTGCGCTGGTCATCTCCAGGGAAAGATTCATAAATATACATCCTTGTCTACCTGGAGAACTAAGTAGTTTAAATTCCATTTTTACAGTGTGTTAAATACATCTACAACATAATCAGTCGGTACGGGGATTCTTCCGAAAACAAATCTGCCGGAAGAATTGAGAAACAGGACAAAACACATTTCTTCCAGTTTCTTCCGCAAGAAACCGGAAAGAAATGGAAAGACACATGGAACATTTGGTAGATGTTCTGTACTTTAACACTTAAGTGACCAAGGGGTTTTCACTCCCGTTGGTGCCCAAGGGGGCCTAAGGAAACCACTTTCCCGAGGGAATTTTTGTACGAAATTTATACCACAATAGGGTCATAAGACAACTCCAAAGCAGCAATAAAAAATGAAATTTGTTAATTGGGCTGCAACTTAGGGGAAAAACATTGTTTTCAAAACACGCGAAAAATGGGCAAAAAGACGGAAAATTCAAATGAGCCTTGCGCTTACATCACACTTAAGTGTTAATAATGGTATTTTGTTAATTTGCTATTGATGGCGTATACCAAGATTACTATATACATAATTACAGTGTAATCTAATTTGTACGGCGGGCGGGTCATTTTCACAAATATTCACAAATCAACCCACCTGAAATGTTTATGAAATTTTGTTTTTGTCATTGAAATATTAATAATCTAAAATACGAAAATAATGAACTGGTTTTTAATTTTTTCTATATTTAGTAGAAAAAAGACAAACATATGGGAGTGGATAACCCACGGGAAAAATGTTTTTCAAAGAATCAGACTAAAACCAAAAAGAAAACAAAACACAATTTAAAACAAACGGCGAACTGTAACTGATTAACGAGAACAACCTAACGGTTGTTAACTGTGCACGCTTGACGATTCTAGATATAAATACTTAAGTAGGAGAAAGAAATGTGCATCGAACACTAGAATAGAAATAATTTGCATTCACAGCCGGTCTTGTCTTTTATACAGACTGTCCCAAAAAGTTGTTCCCCATCACGTGCCCATTAAAATAATATTACAAAAACAAAATCACAAGTTTTTACTTTCTCCTTCGAAGGCTAAGATTAGTAGTATGTTGTTTTTAATCCACGCTAATCTGGTAAAGTGTCATTGTTTTGTTAAGCGTTTACATTGATTTTGCTACATTCACGAAACAAGTGCCTTGTTGAACGCATGGGTTTTGAAGTACACACAACGGCAAAAGAAAACGCCGACACTCTTTGAATACTGTTATACAGGGTGTCTCAGAAAGAATTACACCCTAACTATAGGCGACCATAACTTCAATAGTAAGTATCACATTTGAGAAATTGAAAAAGAATCTTAAACCACATTTACTTTGTAACATTTTAATGTAAATATCCTTCCAAGTTTGCTCACAATAATGCAGATTTGATGTTAACTACCGGTGTTTACTCGTGTTATCTGTTCAAGCTGTCTTCTTTTCATTCCCCCAAAGAACCGGCCTTGTTTAATATTTTGTGAGTTCAATGCCATTTTGTTCGTTTTATTATTCTAATAAACAATTACCGTGACAATTGTAACAAAAATCCAACAAGAAAAACAACACCAATAAATCTGCAGAAAAATGGAAATATTTTAGGTGAACTAGGGGGTGGCACTGCATAGAATGAATTGAGAAGTTTAATCATTACTTTAACAGGTGGATAAACTGGACAATTTTTTACATTTAATTTTACTTTACATTTGTTGGTATGCTGGATATACAAATCTTGAAAGCATTTTATAAAAACGGAAAATCTACACATCTGAATCAATCCTTAGCAAACAGTAAAGGTGAACATTTGGTGGTTGAAACCGTTTTTAGATTTTTATAATGCACAACCTAGTTGAATATCAAACTTTACTTCGTTTTCAATATTAATTTCAAAGCATAACTTTTCTAGAAAGCTGCCTGATGATATGCAATTTAAATTAAATGAAAAAGGAATTGTGCCTGGATTTATGACAGCCATGGTATTAACATTAATTTGTCAAAAAGACTGAAGATGTCGCTGACATTTCTTCATATTTCTTCAATTTATTTAAGGAAAATAAAAAGATGTAAATTTCTTTTGTAATGTATGTGCAATATTATTTTGAACCTGGTGCAAAATAAAATTTATTATCTTATTTTGTTTTAAAGAAATAAAATGAAAAAGAAAATAAAGGAAGTATTGATTATTTCTCCCCTGTTCTGTCTGAATTACATTATTACAAAACTTGGAAGGAAGTGTCCATTGACATGTGTTACATAATCGCTTATTTCTTCAAAACTACTGAATCGAGTGTGGTTTACATTAAAATATTGAAAAATAATTGTGATGTAAGATTCTTTTTAAATTTATCAAATGTGATACTCACTTTTGAAGTTATGGTCACCAATAGTTCTCTTTATGAGACACCCTGTATTTTACATTTAAAACAACGGTCTTCTTATAGGAAACACAATATTAGACTGTATATTTGATCTAATAATTAAAAAGACATGGGGTTTGTTTGAGAACAAAAAAAAAAAAAAAAAAAAAAACCCAGTGGTTAGTGTTTCTCATTTACGTAACCAATGCGTGGAGTAAGAAGTCAATATTTAATCAAATTTTGAATATTCAAATGTTTGAATATGTTAACTACGAAAGCATACCAAGAGCAAAATAAAGAAACACGTACAAGCTGACAGATAATTACTCAATGCACTAAAAAAGCCGTTTTTTCTGGTCATCATATGTTTCAAATTTGGTTATTTAGTGATTTTAACTTGTAATTTGGTGTGATATTGTTGTATTTCCTCTGTGAGAGTTTCAAATATGAAAGAAACAAATGTTTGAATATGTTAACTACGAAAGCATACCAAGAGCAAAATAAAGAACCATGTACAAGTTGACAGATAATTACTCAATGCACTAAAAACCGTTTTTTCTGGTCATCATATGTTTCAAATTTGGTTATTTAGTGATTTTAACTTGTAATTTGGTGTGATATTGTTGTATTTCCTCTGTGGGAGGTTTAAATGTGAAAGAAACATGCTCAAAGTTTCCATTGTTTTTCCATGGACTACTGTGTATAAGTGTGTTAGTGGTGTGTAACATACAATCATCGAAAAAAGTTTTTCGAGCGCTGCATTTACCGAAGTCCCAATCCGTGGTTGAATTGTGAATGACCTACGAATGTGATTGCTTTTGATTTGAGGATGTAAAACGATGCAGACTCAGGCGTCCCTGCCCCCCTCCCCCGAATCAATGTTGATACAATTTGGTGAACTGAACAAGACATTGACGTTTCCCAACATTGAATGGGGTGCGGGGGCATTTTACATGTATAGACAGAAAAGTTGAAACATTTTTTTTCGAGGATTGTAGTGGGGAGCATTTTTTTGGGAACAGGTTGTATATTTATGGCTGACTGTTATAGATACTAATTAATACTTTATTTTCCAATAGAGTACTTTCATAATTCATTGTATTCTAAATATCACAAGTCAATGACTCCTTTTAATATTACTTGTACTCCTTAATATTCTGCTACTTGATTTTGTTTGAAATCCATAATATTTATACATTTGAAATATATTCTTTCAAATGTATTTGCCTTTGTGTATTGAATGCTTAACATTTGCTGTACAGGGTGTCCCCATAAGAGTTGTTTTTATCAAAAAATTAAGTGCATCTGCTTGCACAACTTTTTGCACAGTATCGATACTGTAATCAGTAGGTCTTGAGTTCGAGTTCCAATAGATAAAAACTTGTTTGACAATATTTAATGTAATGTGGTGTAACTTTGCTAACTGGGTTCGTGTGTGTTGTGTGATGTGGAGCTTGATTGGTTCACATTCTACCTTATTGATAGTATGCAAGAATGTAAAATTGAAGCCAGCCAATCTAATATGCTGCCAGTTCTAGTTGGGCCCTCAGGGCTCCTTCCTGGCCCTTTACTCTTGAGTACTTACATTAATGACCTCTCATCATGAATAAATAAATCCACATTCTAGATCCCGCTTGCGGACCGTCCCATTGTATACCCACTGAACACCCATATGTTATTGGAAACTAAGTTGAACCACTCCCTCTACTATTGTGTCACTCCATTCTCAAATAACAATTCGATGGGGAAGGGCAGTGCTTGATGCGACGAGCTCGTAATTACTACTGTTGCGAGTGCATCTAGGTAAGAAATTAGTGCTCAATTTGTTTGGTTTCTTCTTCGGCCACGATCTATCCTGAATTGACCAAACCCTCGTGCAGTGGTACACAGTTCTTTTATGAACTGGTAAACTGTGTTGACGCCATTGCCTTGTTTACATTATTCAGCTGTTAACTGATACTACTCCTTGAGAGTAGGAGTCTCATATTTCAATGACCTATGGATCAGTGATAGTCAGAAACCCTGTTTACCAATATTGGGTTCTGAAATTAGAATTTCCTCTCCAAGCTTTGTGTTGTAGCAGAATGTAACAGTTTTTTCTGATTGTTTGGGTCAGACTGCTTTCGCTTGGAAAAAAAATCTATGGACTGGCTCTTCGAGCCAATTTATATCTAAAATAATACTTCCAATGTTATACTATACAATGTGGTAACATTGTTTGCATGTTATTTTATACATTACTCTCTTATTCTAGATTGGTTAAATTTGACACAAAAGTGTCAAATTGACCGACAAATTAGTTCCGCCGGGAACCCACACATTATTGGTCAAATACGACACGGAAAAATGTGTCAAATGAAATGACACGAAAAGTTTAGGAAATCACTCAAAATCCGAATCAAAAAAAAAATTTTGTTTAAAAAAAGAATCGGAATCACAACCATCAGTATCAAACAGAATAATTTCCGTGTCAAAATTGAATAGATTTTTAGGTCACATTTTTAACACACTTTGGGAGGTTCAAAATCAATCGGGAATTTGACACCATCAAAGAAAGTTATACACATGCAATTTGGAAGTGTGTTCATTTTTATTCATGAACTAGTGCAGGCAAAACAGTGAATGGAACACCGTATATAGAGTGTGCATAAACACATGAGAATGCCGCTGCATTGCTTGCACTAAACAAGTGCCATCAAGTTTTTCTTCAAAAACATATATCCGTGGTGTTCGCGATCTCAGATCACATGATCAATTATACGTCTGGTGGCCATCACGAGCGCAAAGATTTTGCGATAAACAGTGGACAACCCATCACATCGCTTGCGGTTTGATTGATTCGGAAAGTTTGTTTAAAGATTCTGATTTATTTCCGAGTCGGAAAAAGACCGTTTCACACTTTTCCACCTCATAACACCAATAAATTGGTCACTCTGACACAAAAAAATTGTCAAAATAAATGACAACGGAAATTTGACCAATTTCATTAAGAGTGTAGCATAGAACTAAACCAGGTGTCCAGAATGATTAGTACCCATTCGATACCCAAAATGTTTTATTTTTTTCCATAGAACATCAATAACATAGGTAAGCTTGTTTAATATCCAACTTCAATATACTATAACCTTTCACCGAATTTTGATCGTGAAAAGCGTACTAACCAAAGTGACAAGACACTCAGTTGTTAGAGGTGCTGAATTTCATCCTTTGGGCTCGTGAAAAAAAATGTTGTGTATTTTTTATTACCCTCTTCCCGGCCAAGCTTTTTACAACCTGCTTTAGTCCCTCGGGAATTCGTTATTAACACTTAAACGTGTGATTGTGGTACCAATAGAGAGCTGTGGTCCTCCTTTTTACCTTCAATACCAAAATGAGTACTAATAATGCCCAGTACACGTCAAAATGATGGTCCATCAACCTCGCTAAGACAGTTAAAAAAGGGCCCCCCCCTCAGTGGTTGCCACACCAGCATTAGTGCCGTGCTCTTTTGGTACTTTTTCTGCAGAGTAAAGCACTAAAACCCCCTGTATGTATAATCAAGCTGGCTTTTGCCATGATTTAGAGCCACAACCAGCTTAAAAATCTGAAGTCCTAATATTTTGGTGGTCAAATAATTTTCGCCCATTGTGCACTTGTGTTTTCTAAAATTGACAATATTTTTGCATGCCTAATGGTCTTTATGACGTCACTCTGTGATGCCATAAGGTCATGCTGGTACTTATCTTTGGTATCAGGGAAAGAGAATGACTATAGCTATCTCTTGGTACACAAAATCAAAAGTATCAAGTGCTTAATAAGAGATTTCCAAACGAGGATAATGTGATGCAAAAAAGGCTTTTTTTGGTAAGTCGAGGATAACACTCTCACAAACTGCATTTTTTTTCACTGAAAGGGAGTCAACTTTAGACCTGAAGTTTTAAACCAGGGTTAGTCCTACAGGAGTGGACTCTTTTTTTCCCCTTTAAACCTTTAAATAATGTGAAATTTAAAAGTACAGGTGAGAAAATTCCTTATGGGTGGGCCGAATGGCCCGCCCCATAAGGAATTTTCTCACACGTTACAGCACATTTTTAGAGATATGTAGGACACCCCTCGTTTAAAACCCAGATCTAAAGTTAGACTCCCTTTCAGAATACCCAGCCTTAGGTACATATAAGCAAACAATTAACATAACTAGAGGTTAACAGAGGTACAGAAGCAATGTGTAGAAACTGTAGGTCAATGCATTCTTTGGATTTAATTTAAATCTTTAGCATATGAAGCATAATCTATATTTTAGTAATTTCATTCATGTTTTTGTATCTAATGTCCGATTAATCATCATATACTAAGGATCTTTGCATGAGAAACAAATAAGTAGGATTCCTTCAATGTTTGTATGCGCTATTTGTTGTACTATGGACCATTAGGTGACATTATCTTAGTGTCCTTGGAGATTGCTGGAATGTTGTGTGGGCGACATTTCGTCAAAGTTAAATCATCTACGTGTCACCGTATTTTGCATTAGCTAACATATTATTTCAAGGGCAATTCACAGCTCCACGCTAAGCGTTTATCAATGTCCTTATCTCAATCACCATTATTGTTTTTATGCATAATTATATTGTATATTTGATGTTGAGATGAAATGCATTTGATCGATTGATTGATTGAGATAATTATTATGTATATCGTATTTCCTTTTCCTCTCTTTCAGTATTTAACTCTAGTTGTATTTGTTGTTTGTAATTGTGCCCCCCTTGCTTGAGATCGGTATGGTTTTTAGATGTTCTTTGGTTTTATGTGTATTTGCTTTGTATCTTATTGTGAACCTAGACTACTTCATAGTCCAAAATTGTTTGTTTTAAAAATGGAGCTCTTTCTGAAACATTATTCAAGCATTGTATCATTTGGCAAAGTTAAAAAGCTGAACTAGTTGGGTCTGCTATACGCAGTTAACAACACAGACATAGTTAGCTAATACAACGTTTAATTTTTAAAAAGTACCATTATTAGGCCAAAAATGGTGTATTGGAGTATAACGGTGCAAAAAAAAGGGTAGTGCAGGCGTATATTTTTACACTCACTTTCCTGAGCTTCTTCTTATGTGACCATGCAATAAATCACAAAATGACAAAACAACTCAGTTGCAACTCTGGAAAGAACCTTTATCGGGCCTTTATTCAGCACCTTCAATGTAAACACACCCAAAAAGTAACTCCCCACCCCTGAAATGTGTCTGTCAAGTTCAAACGGTACATCGGATTATACATTATGGGATATAATTGGAAGCGGTGTTTATTTACGCGTATTTTGACACCTCATTTGTGGCGATCGATGGGGTATTGTTGAAGATATGCCCACTTGACCGAACCCACCCCAGGATTTAAAAGTTGCAGTAAATCATATTGACAATCATATTGTCACAAATTGAAATCAGTACAATCCTCTTCTTCCCTGCATGAGTAATTCTCCTTCTCTATGGAGCTTACTGCAACAGAGTAACAGTTGTGTGAAAATAGAGACATCCGTTACTTCCTGGCTGACTGACCGGCGATTAAAGACAAAATGAGGCATTTTAAAAAGTAAAAAATGTGATATCATTACTTCGGCTGATTCAAACACTTATCTTAAAGTTGAGTCTTCATTAACGTGTGAATCCAACACACCTTTAGCGAACTCTTGACATTAATTTCTTATGGCCCTTATTCAGATCATCTGAAATTTGAATGCTAACTGGTATGTCATGCAAATCCTTCTTCCAAATGTTGTACCAGATGCTGCTGGCCGACTTCACTTGACCGAACCCACTCCAGGATATAAAAGTTGCAGTAAATCCTATTGACAATCATACTGTTACAGAATAAAATCAGTGCAATCCTCTTCTTCTCTGCATGATAAATTCTCCTTCTCTATAGGGCTTACTGCAACTTTTAAATCCTGGGGTGGGTTCGGTCAAGTGGGCACAACTTCATCAATACTTCATCAATCACCACAAATAAGGTGTCAAAATACGCGTAAATAAACACCGCTTCCAATTATATCCCATAATGTATAATGCGATGTATCGTTTGAACTTGACAGGCAATTTTCAGGGGTGGGGAGTTACTTTTTTGGGTGTGTTTATTTCACCCTTTCTCTTGTTTCTTTTTTGTTTGTTTGTTTTGTAAAACAAACAACACATTTACATGTCGATGAGGTGGTACCGTGGTTGTACACAAGATCGTAGACTGACACCCCCAATGGAGGGCCCCAATGGAAATAAGCCTCCTTATAAGAGGCCTTTTGGGCTACCCTTGGTACTCAATGGTTTATAATCTATATCTCACGAAGCGTCAAATTTGAACTGGTAATTTAGTTGTGCAATACTTAATCATTATTCTTACATTTATTGTTTTATCATTTTATGTGCTGATTTTATGTATTTTTAATCTGTGAGTACTGAATAAATATGATGATGATGATAACCCCAACACCGACACCAGCTGAACTGCTTTCTTTCTTCTCTGGAAGAATTGAAAAAAAGGCAACCTTGCTCATTTATTGGTTCTGGAGTATTCTACTCCTTTCGTTTTATAGATTCGTATTTAATATGACGTCAGCCACCAGACATGTTGGTGGACAAGATGCATACATTCCAGGGCTACAATACATTAAGCTGTCAATCGATCCATGTTTAGCGATTGCACAGGGATCATTGACAGGTGAATGTATTGTAGTACTGGAATGCGTCTATCTTGTCCACCAACATGGCTGGCTATTGAATACGGTCTATAGAGGGCGCCGTACATCATGTTTTGCAAAAACTTGTTTTAATATTTTTTTCGTTTTCCCTTTTTTATTCAGCAGAATGACTCTCTTCAAATGGAATCTTTACACTATACTATAAGTGTTTTACACATTTGAAATGTTTCATCTCCAGACTATGCCAACTAAAGTAGACTAAATGTACTTGATGATACAATAAAAATAAGGACAACGAAGTAGTTTATTGCGAACCAGGGATTGTGGACTACCCTGTATTATTTTATTAATTAGCGATTTCATAAGAAATCAACCAATGTTTTTCTTGCGTTATATTAAAAAGTGCACTTATCTATGTATAATTACAACGTAATTTCAATCGGATTAAGAAATTAAAATTGTGCCAAGGTCTTGTGGTTCACTATAAATCACACTGATATTTACTTTAATCATATCGAAAGGATTAAAATGCATTTAGCAAATACTTAGGTGCCTTCAAAAATATTATGAAAGTAATCACAAAATAAACTGTACTGAGTGGCTTCCTTTCAATAAAAACCCCACATTCAGAAAAAAATGTTTTTAAAGGTTAAATGTTATTTTTGCTTGAATGTTTGCTTTCGTTGTTTACAGAAATAAACAAGTTATCAAAAGATTTTTATTTGGTATCTTTTGCACTTTGGGTTCAAAAACTATGTTAATTTTGCGGAGAGACCCCAACAATTTATTTGGCCACTTTTAGACATACAATGCGGAGAGACTGACACCGTGATAGTGATTTTTTTTTTGTCAAAAACATATCAGTTTGAATAAAACGGTCTATTGTGTAACATAATTATAAGTAAAATCTCTTCAACAAATGAAATTACCATTGTTTAATCATAAAGAGTCAATTATTGAAAATCACCCATATCAATGTCTCAGTTCATGAACATAATGAAATTGCTCAGAGATTTTTGTTTTCCATCTCTAAGGTAATTATATTGCAAAAATATAGTACACTCGGCGTAAATTGCGCTTGTTAAAACCATGAGATATTCTGATCGAAAGTAAACTGTGGTCTTACACCAGCCACCTTCACTTTCTTATCTGGGACATTTAATATTTACACTCAGCATTTTCTTTTGTAATGTCGGGGATATTAATTTTATAATCCTGCAATTATTCTCTCATCTTCTATTGTTTTACAATAATTTGGTGTTAAATGTTTTTACCAAAAGCTGGAAGACCATGCATGCTCTACATATGTAAACGATGCGCCTTTGTGTGGTTCAAAATGGCCAGAATTTTCAGAATTCAGGTTCAGAATTTTTAAGTCTCTCAGCAAAATAAGCATAACTTCTTCCTCCAAAGTCCAAATGACATCAAATAAACGTTTTCTGAAAGCATGTTTAGCCCTCTTCATAGCCAAAGCAAACATTCGAGCAAGAATAATTCTTAACTATTTATTTTTTTTATTCTGAATTTAGGGTTGTTATTGACTCACACTGTATGTTTAGCCAACGCTGACAGACTTCATCGATTTTTCAATTATTCGTGGCCACGTGATGTCAGCCTTCGGTGTATCATTCCAAATGTTTTAAGTGATATTTGATCGGACTGTTGGATACCTTTTTAAATTATTAGCCACCTCAAAAGGGTAGCCACAATTTGCGCACCCACTGCAGTCTGTACCCAGTTGAATTCAGCAGCCTTGACGGAATAAAGTACAGTATCACGTGCACTTTATTCCGTCAAGGCTGCTGAATTCAACTGGGTGGAGCCTGCAGTGGGTGCGCAAATTGTGGCTACCCACCTCAAAAGGAGAATAATTAAATTTGTATCCAACAATTGGTTAAACATTATTGTTTTAGCCAAAAATAGTTTTATTGTGGTAAAATAGTTAATGTGTATTTTTTTATGAAATAATGGGCGAATCTAAGTAGTATTTAATCTTTCCCTGGGGAATTATATCAGATGGGCAGAGCTTTCAATACTTTAGCGACTATCGTCTTCAGAGAAAGAGTTACTGATATAAAGGCAAGATGCTGAGTGCGCTGTCATTAAATAGATGCTAGCAAATGTCTTTAATTTGTCATCAAAGTGATGCTAGGAAAATGTCTTTAATTGGTCATCAAAGTGATACTATAGGAAATGTCTTTAATTTGCCATACTTGATCGGTTTATGTGGTCTGGAGGCATCCTTGAGGAATAACCTATCCCATTCACGCTTGGAGGAATGCCCACTCCTTTGTCCCTATTAAAGTTGTTAGAATTAGCTTTCATGCACGAAATTTCAATATTTTACATTTAGTCCATTTGAACTTTACTATTTTACTCATTTTGAGGTTACGGCTCCTTGAAGACAATACACAAGAAATCAGTTTGTACAAGTCAATTGCGTGTATATCTGGCTTTGATTAAACGGAACTTACAAACCTATATGTCTAATTCAAATCCAATAAAATTTTTAAAAATGTGTTAAAGGTGGAATTTTCCCGGAAGGCTATGCTTACCTTTGAAATTACCACTTGTACCTCACAATTGTTACCATATATTTACGTAAAGTGTTGTCCGAATTAACCTTTTTGAGTATGCATTGGTCTTTGCGTGTATAGATTGACTCAGTAAATTGAAGAAAAGCGCAAGTTGACGGAGGAAAGATTAGACAGTATATTTCTTTGTAACCGCTGAAAAACGATTGAACCAACACAACAAAATGCATTTTAGCACTGAGTGCAGAATTTTTATTAGAAATAGAATACTAGACTATTCACCTTGGAGTGTCTTTCAAGTGTCATACGACACAGGCTTGGTAACAGAATCCGCAAAATAATACACAGTAAAATAACATGTGCTATTACAGTAACGTTTTAACCGACTTCTTGAGCTAGAATGTTTATTAACCCACCTGGGTACTAACGACAGATTTTATTAGTTGTTCATAGGGTTGTATGATGCACTTAGCCAATCAAAAATGAAAGCTTATAAAGCTGTATACAAATATAAATAGCAAGTCTATTTTGATTGGTTAGTCAGAGGGTATATCATGTCATATCATGTAATGAGCCAATCAGAGATCTGGTGAGAAAGGCGGTAGATCTCATGGGTTTAATTGTGTTTATTACGCAATTGATTCCTGGCAATATCTCAACAAAGAAGTGATGTTACAGCAACCACGCGGCAAGCAGGTCTAATAAACGATTTTTTTTCATGATTTTTTATATTTCATATTTTTGCGGACATTTTAGAAGATGTCTTAGACTAGGCATATTTTGTACTCATTCGAATGTATTTGTCATGCCGATTTCATCAAATTCACAGCAGTTCATAATTTACGAATTCTTTACTGTATATATTTTGTAAAAAATAAGAATATGACGCCCCTGCTTTGATCAGCGCACAAAGAGTTAACATATACAATGAATACGAGCACTTGTCGTATTGTTGTAATAGAATGCTGAAGGAATTAGGGGAATTGGGGACAACAGGCGTATCCTTAATGCGATGTCGTACACATTAATGTTTTACTGCGTGTTATATTATGTATATCTTGTCGTTTCAAGGGCGTATTTGTGGTGGAGGATGGGGGCCACCCAATGAAGTTTGTAGAATATAACATTTTTTACATACTCTTGTTTAAATTTTCCTTTTGTTAATTATCTCAGGAGAAATCGCATGGTGAATAAGAAGAACGTGCTATGTAACGCTTAATTCCCCCATAACTCCTTGTCATTACAGATATATTGCAAACAATATCAATTTTAATAAAATAATAAGCAACAATTCTGTCACCAAATGAGAGTGAATTATAAAAGAAACCTAAAATACTGTAAACATTGGATCTGCTATTTCCATTTTCTTCAGTTTTCAGTTGTTAGCATGTACATTATCTTTTATCAGTCATGGGTAAACTGGTGCAGAATGTAGAGCCGAGATAGCATGTTATCCGGCCAGAATTTTGGTTCATCCTTCATGTAAGACATCATGGAATTAGCCTAGCATGAAATTTTCTATAAGAGGATCAAAGGATTACAATGATTGTACAGCTTTATTACGTAAAAGAGTCTTTACTCTAGTCTAACTCATGAATACCGGGTGTCTCAAAAAAGGGAAACCCTCAAAGCGCCCTCTATTTCACGAATAGAAACGAGTAAACCATTCAATTTAATACATATCTGAAAAGTGCATTTCATTAGATTTCCGACACCGAAAAAATATTTCCAATAGGATGCATATTGACTGAGTTATGGCTGATTGAAAATTTGTACCACTTTTTCATTTTATCCACTGTGCTGTAAATTAGGGGCAATTCAATCGGGCAAAAGACGGAAATGGCAATGAGCCTTACACTTACATTACACACTTTGAAAACTATAAATCAGATATCGCGAAGTAAAACTTGGGGTCCACAGGAACGCCCCACCCCCGGTCACTTAAGAGATTGTTGACAAAAATATTATAGAATTACTTTAAAAAGAATATTGGGGCGAAATTATTTTTAAAATATTGAACGAATTTTAGGTATCTTACGAAAAATTTTCAAATATTACAGCCCCAAAATTATTGTTATTTTGATCAAATAGTTGTGTGAAAAAAATCCCAACATCATGCCAATCGAGAATAGCATACATTGTTCTATGTTCGAGAAATCTGACTTTTTAAACGTGCCTTTTCAGACAATTCAACTGAACCCTCGTACTAAATGTTGCACAGTGGGCAAATCATTACAGTGAATTCAGACGAAGGGGGCCAAGCCTCATTCAATATAGCAACTCACCCAAAATATAAAAAAAATACAGCAACACGGAGTGTAAACCACAAATCAATTTGGGTGCTTTGATGTGGGTTGGTCATTGGTGTTCCCATGACCCAATTATATGACCTCGTTCTCGTCCGTTATTCATACAAAGCAATTCAGAAATAACCCTTACAGTGGAGTTGATTCTTCGATCAGCTTCAACGGTTTTGGAATAAGAAAATATTCCTTTAACAACATATACCAAAATCAGAATTTTTCGTCAAGACTTTGCTTTTACGTGTTAAACCAATGGCGAATGTCTAAATTTAGGATTTCTTGGTCGCCCTCCCCTGAGTGGATTCAGGTCCTGTAGCACGCCATCTATGTGTAAAGATCAGTGGCTGCAGTAGCCAACGGGATAGTACAATGTCCACTTTGAATCTCGTGTGGTACTCTTAGCATGTAGATTTTGTACATGAGCTCATGTGATCTCTAGTTATGAGGAGGGTCAGTATCAATATTCCTGGTAATTGTCAAAAATACATAACTTTGCTTAAATGTTCAAACAACCCAGCCCAATAAAATATCGCAATGCCGTTTAAAAAAGGACAAACACTATAACAACGCTAATTCCTGAAGTTAGGCTTCACACATTTGGTAATTTGGTAGACATTATACATGGGAAGGTCGCGATTTTGGACCGAATTTTCCATCACTACAAACTTAAATATTTTAGGTATTCAAAAGCTGATATAAAATAATACTCATAAGACAGATTATGATGGGACAAATTTCGATCTATACTAATGACCGTGAAGATGTATTCCACCTTCAAGTATGTGAATTACTTATTTTTTAATGACACTTTTTTTGGAATAAATGAGTCACTTTCATGAAATGTTATATAATAATCCTGAAAAAGTAGCAAATTTCTCCAAATTGGAGCAAAATTTCCGTAAGTTTTGAAAATTTGAAAGAAAATGCCAATTTTGACCCCAAATCTGCATCAGGTATAATTTTACGTTCCACTTTTAACAATCAATGTTTTCATCAGCGTGTAGCCTCAAAGGTAACTGCACCATTGGTAATGGTTGCACGCCATGAGTCACGTTGCTGAGATTGCATTTCCCAGTTCTCTGGATCAACATCAAAGCACTTGAGAGAAGCTTTCAAAGTGTCTTTATAGCGTTTCTTAGGAACACCACATGACCGTTTACCAGACTGTAGTTCGGTAAAGAGGATATGTTTTGGAATAGGAGAATCCTCCATTCTGACCATTATGACCGGACCATCTGAGTTGATATTTCATCAGCATGGTATGGATACTCATCATGTTGGAACGAGTGAGAACTTCTGTGTCTGGAATCTTGTCTTGCCACCTAATCCTGAGAATCTTCCTCAAGCAGTTTAGATGGAAGCGGTTCAGAGATCTGGCATGTCGTTGGTATACAGTCCAAGTTTCGCAGCCATAAAGTAAAGTTGGCATAACAGTGGCTTGGTACACTTTGAGCTTGGTGTCAAGTGTGATGCCGTCTCTTTCCCATACCTTGCCACGAAGGCGACCAAAGGCAGCACTGGCTTTAGCGATCCTGTTGTTAACTTCTGAATCGATGTTGACGGAACGGGATAGGGTACTCCTCAAGTAGGTGAAGCAGGAAGCTTTTCATTATTGACAGTGATGTTTGGTTCAACATAGGGCTCACCAGGAGCTAGTTGGTACATAACTTTAGTTTATTAGGTACTGATGGTCAAGCCGAAATTGTCACAGGCATAGGAGAACAGATTTACAGTGTGTTGCATATCAGCTTCTGAGCCAGCAGCAAAGCACTGTCATCGGCAAAGGGTAGCTCACATGCTGTTCCTTCTTGAATCTTGGTTTTGACCTGCAGTCGTCTCAGGTTGAACAAGCCACCGTCAAATCTATAGTTGTATTTGATGTCATTGGAGTCATTTGTGAAGGTATACTGAAACATTGCTGAGAACATCATGCAGAATAGTATTGGTGCCAAAACACAACCGCCATTTGTGACTGGGAAGCTGGTAGATGATGCGTATTGATATTTTACACTTGCCATCATGCCATCATGAAATTGGCGTACCATGGTGATGAGTTTCTTTGGGCAACCGAATTTGGACATGATTTTCCACAACCCTTTACGGCAGACTGAATCTAAAGCCTTTGTTAGATCGACAAAGGTGGGATAAAGTTCTAAATTTGCTCTCGGCATTTCTCTTGAAGTTGACAAGCAGCAAAAATCATATCGGTGGTACCACGATTTTTTCTAAAGCCGCACTGACTTTCTGGTAGAAGGTCTTCCTGCTCAATGTGACAGATGAGACGATTCAGGATAATTCTTGCAAGGATTTGGCCAGCAGTTGACAGCAGGATATGCCTATGTGATTATCACATGACTGCCTGTTTCCTTTCCTCTTATACAGAGGATTATGGAAGCATCTTTAAAAAAATAATCCATAAGTTTTAATAGAGGTTCTATAATGTACAGATTACCAGATGAATCACACGAATGTTAACTCACTCGACTCTGAACTACACACCGATTGGCTGCAAAGACGGCTTTGTAATTATAAGAGCCATTCAGAACAATGGTAAGAATGGTGGCAAGGCTATAGAAGACTAAATATTTTAGAGACTCTATCTTGATTGGTTACTCAAAAGGCTATACAAATCAGAGAAACCGAAAGAAAACTAGTAGTGTCCAGTTGCTAAAACATTGCAAAGAGGTCTACAGGAAACAATCTCTTTTTTATTTACGGCCTTACACTAACAGATACCTTAACTCTAAGGAAAAAACTTACCAAAAATAATTTGGTAAATGTAGAACTTCGATGGGGGTACATACTACGTGAATAAAAAAAAATGTGCAATGGTTGCAGATGAACTTAACCTTGATAAAGTCACTGAATCATAGATTTGTTGTTGTTTTAATAAAGCAGATCTAATATACTTCCAAATGTTGAAGAAAATGAAAGAAAATGATTAAAAAATAAGCCAGATATGACCAATTTTGTAAGCACACCCCTTTTCCTCCATTCCAATGGGATTTACACAGTTAAGCAAGAATACGTCAATGTACGGGGCAAGCATTATGAAAGTTATGATGACGCATGCTATTTTAATTGAATCTATTTAATTGATCTATGAATAGCCATAATCTTCTTCATTGATCTTCAAAAAGAATTTAATGTTCACACAAAATCTCACCCAATTAATCCTGATGTGTAAATGAAAAGGGTTTCAACACTACTACTGTAATCCAGGTATAGATACAAGGAATGCCATTTAAAGGGACTAAACTCTTTGCAATATCCTAAACAATGGGAAGATCTTGTTTTCTTGCTCTGCAACAGGTGAATTGGTGTTTGGATTCGCCATATCAGTTGGCACATTGGTATAAATAAATTCATTGATTCATCCTTAGTTGAAATAATCAAGAAAATGTAGCATTAAGTTGACAAAGGCATCATGATTTTGATCGTGTACATTCTCACAAACACAAGCTCAATGTGTGTAAATCCCATAGGAATGGCGAAAATGGGGTGTGCTTACAAATTTGGTCATATCTGGCTTATTATTTAATCAATTTATTTCATATTTTCAACATTTGGAAGTATATTAGATGTGTTTTATAAAAACAACAACAAATCTATGATATAGTGTTTCCATTAAGGTCAAGATCATCTTTAATCCTTGCACAATTTTTTTTTGATTCACGTAGTATGCCACTCTTGCAAAAACATTTACTTCAAAAGTTGAACCAACTTAATCAATACTTGTTGAGTAAAAGTTCAGCAATTTGAACAGTGTAAACAACAACGCTGGTGCCGTATGGGATATGTTAGACATATCATGTTACCATGGCAACTATGCCTTGTCCCAAATTTGGCTTGTTTTCCCCATTCGTCAACAAAATGAGAGGTTCTACTCTTACCTTACATCTACATTTGAATATTAACCGTACTTTCACGGTCTAGACGATTGTGTGAGCGATAATGATCAGTAGCCGTGATGAAGCATTCCTTTCTTGTGAACTATTCATTGTTATCTATGCCTCTAGCTCTAGCCCATCAATATTTTGGTGCAGATATTTATTCTACGGTCATGACAAAACATTCATCTTTGCGAAATGTTACAAGCTGGGAATAATTCCAATACGACAGTCCAAATTAAACTGCTGATACATGTAGTTGTCATGGTTACAGCAGTTACAAATCCAGCTTTTCTTCATGGTATCGTTCATTTTCTTAAAACGTCAAGGATTACAAATAGCTGAATCTCACAGACGTTGATAAACAGAAGTTAAAACATCACTGTAAATGAGATGTTAAAATGAGACCGCTTTCTGTTGAGATAAATGTGTTAATTTCTAAACACGTCATCTCAAAATATTTCGTTCCTAAACACTAAAAATCTCACTAAAATAACGCGAAGATACATCAACACTCAATGTTGTGTTGATTTCTTGTCATTTCCTGAAATTTTGAAAAATTATCGAAATACTGAAATTCAAAGACCATTTCTTTCGGAATCATGCGTCGTAGATACGAGTTATTGCCATCGTTCAAGGCCTTTTAAGTCGATAATGAGTTCGTCATCAATAGCACTAGCTCGCCATAATTGAGATCTGCATCTTCTCGTTAGGCGATATTTTGATCGCTGAAATAGTTATAGAGTTACCCACTCTAAGTACAAAACGAGCAGGTTCGATTTTGTTTATGGATAAACAACATTATTGCATTAACAACGGTTGAACCTGTTGTTTACTATTATCCTCTCTACCCTGAAGGGACATATTCACTAGTTGTTTACCTGCTGTTTATCTGTTGCCACAAATTATAATCTGTTCCCACCGTTCATAAGCTGTTCCAATAGATTATACTACCTGTTTCTACATTTTAAGCCTCTCGGGTCACAGATTACTAAACTGTTCCTGTATTTTACTAATCTTTGGCCTCGCAGTGAGTGATCATCTGTGATCATCGTTTAGTACATTGTCCTCCAGTTTAGTAATCTGTGGACACAGTTCAGTAATCTGTGACACAGTTCAGTAATTTGTGGCACGGTTTAGTAAATTTGTGGCCACATTCAGTAATCTTGTGGAACAGGTCAGTACTATGTGGACACAGTTTCGATATCCTTGCCCACAGTTCGGTAAGCGTTGCCACAGTCGTTATCCGTTGCACATTTGGTAATCTGTGGCCACAGTTTGCACTCTGTGGCCACAGTTTGGTAATCTGTGGCCACGGTTTGGTAATCTGTGGCCACAGTTGGTAATCTGTGGCCACGGTTTGGTAATCTGTGGCCACAGTTTGGTAATCTGTGGCCACGGTTTGGTAATCTGTGGCCACGGTTTGGTAATCTGTGGCCACAGTTTGGTAATCTGTGGCCACGGTTTGGTAATCTGTGGCCACGGTTTGGTAATCTGTGGCCACAGTTTGGTAATTCTGTTCCCACAGTTTGGTAATCTGTGGCCACACTTTTGGTAATCTCTTGCAACAGTTTTGGTATCTGTGGCCACAGTTTGGTAACTGTGCCACATTTTTGGTATCTGTTGTCTCACAGTTTTGTCATCTGTGGCCACAGTTTGTAAGCTGTGGCCACGGTTTGGTAATCTGTGCTCACAGTTTGGTAATCTGTTCCCACAGTTTGGTAATCTGTGGCCACTTTGGTAATCTGTGGCCACAGTTTGGTAATCCCCCCGGATCACAGTTTAGTAATCTGTGGTCACAGTTTGGTAATCTGTGGCCACGGTTTGGTAATCTGTGGCCACACATTAGTATGTGGTCTGTACCCACAGTTTACTATTTTTTACTACGCAGATGATAAATACGATTTTGAGTACAACCAACATTTCATTGTCACAAATTTCTTGCAAAATGACTTCTGCTTGTTCTGATAATAATGTAAATAAGTATTTTGTTCTTGAACACAATGTTTTAAGCAAATAATTTATTTCGTATTTAATTATGTTTTAAGATGATTTAAAGAGGTTGGCCCGATTTAGTCATATATTGTTTTCATTTTGATTGAAAAGCTTTGACCAAAAATCCCATTTACAAAGTTTCGCGCCGATATTTCAATCCGTTTTGATGTGAGGGCTAAACACGTGGTTCTGTGAGCCCTATAGACTACTTTGTAAATTAATATTGGTCGACCAGGATTGGAAACATTTTTGCGCATGAAATCCAAACCAAGCATCTTTTAGGGAAAAATAGTAGCCTGTTCTGGGGACTGGGCTACTTGCCATGGACCGTTAACTTAAGGTGAATACCCCTTCAACACAATGTAATTTCACAAATCGAAATGCGAGGGGCAAGAGCTTGTTGATTTGATCATAACTTTCAGTGAATTAGCAAACACAATTGTTCTGCACGAAATTCATTAGAGTATCTGCAGTATCTGCATGCGACCAATCAATTGTGGCTTGAATTATCAGTGTGTACTCTCAAGATGTTATGATGAAATTAACAAGATGTCCAACGAATTTCAGGTAAGACCTTTTGAAGGGCTTAGAAATGACGTCATCATAGCGTTACCGTGTCTCGTCTTAAGATGCACTTTATTACCTAATAAATGATTGACCTTTGGGGCTCAAGAAAATATTTAAAATGCATTTATCATTCTGGTTCAACACAAGTAATTTTTCGAGATATTTCTGAGATATAAACTTTAGTTTACTATAGAAAATCACATCTAGCAAACTGTGTGCACGTCTTTTTGGTTACCAGCGTCTATGGAAAATTGGTTTCTGCGGGTTGCGTGCTTGCTAGGCTAAATCTCAAAATTCTTACGAGGAGTTAAGACCTTTTATGTACCTTAGCCACGAGAAATAGCCGCGATAAAAACTTTATACTGTGTAACAGGACAGCGCGACCTTTGGAGTCTGTACACAAGCTTTCAGATTATATAGCACGTCGACGGTAACCACGCAGTCTGTAGTTTTAAAAAACTTATTGGTCTCTTTACAGTATACACTTATTCTTCCTCATATTGTAACATAACATGTGCTTTTACATATTAAACATTCCAACTCTATGCCTGTGGATCAGTACAGAAGAAACAACTAAGTAGACGAACTCGCAACGAAATAGGGCCATCCGCATATGTACAAATTCACCTTACCTCGACATACAAATTTCAAACTGCTCTTTTTTATGTTATGACACTGTTTACAGTGTTATGTAATAAATTTCGTGTTTTGTAATGTAATGTAATAACCCGACGCGCAATGCTCATAAATTTTGAACGTGTTCTGTAATTTTAATAAACAGCGTAAAGTAATAAAAATTGACGCGTAATGTAATAAAACATTGACGCGTAATAATACAAAATTTTCGTGTAATGTAATAAAAACATTGACGCGTAGGAATAAAAAAATATAAACGCGTTATGTAATAACATGACATATACCTTTTGAATGCACTTATTTTCAGGAATAAAAAAATTTATATTCACCACGGCCGGATCCAGGGTGTACTCACGTGCGCACGAAAACACCGTGATCAGGCACTTTCCGGATACTTTATTCCCCGTGTTAGACGTCTTGTAGACGTCTAAGGTCAGAAAGAAATACCCTTTCAAACACAAAAAATGAGCTGTGCATAAATGATCATAAATTATATTATAATAAACAGTTTAATTATTTCTCGATTGGGTTCAAGAATTTGGTATGTTCCAAAACAAAAGTACATAAAATAACATTACACAATTACACACAATTTATATAACTAATACTTATTGTCCTCAAGAATGTCCATAATGTCCACAAGAGCGTTGCATTTCAACGATGATTATGCCTCACAGCGAAGACTTCAAATGACCCAAAAAAAAAGCGCAACCAAGTTCATACCAAAAAACTCCTCAACCCACCGGGTTTATATTCCAAGGGAATCTTCTCAGTCCTGAATTTAACTTTTGTCCAACAGTTCAAGACGACAGGTAAATAAGTCCTTCGACGATAATAAATCCACAGTTATCAGTCAAGCTAATCAACACGATTTTCTATCTGTCCCAAATTGGGAATCTAGTTGCATTCCAGCACTTCGGCTTCAAAGATGACAGTAGTAGAATAATTACGCAACTCTGCTCACATGGAATTATATATCCTGGGACTAGGTACTTGATGTATTGGCTCATTAATGCCGAGTCAAACTAGCTATCTTCTAGCCACTTTTTAGTAGAGGGATGCTGGCAGGAGTCCTTCCAGTGATAGAGTATTTAACTCTCACAGATAGATTCCCCTTTCTAACAATACTCATTACATCATTCTTATGCATAAACATTAACCTACACTAGCTGACCAATTGGAATTATCACCCGAATTACATACACCTTCAATATATGAACTTTGTGGGGGAATTCCCTAGGTTCTGGAATGTTCTGATCTCAAAACATAAACAAGTTTCTAAGTTTAGCATACTTTGGGAATTCCCCACTCCCCATTGTTTATGCAATCTACAAAGGTGCACTTAGCAAAATAACTCTTGGGAACTCCCATTTTCTCCTTTTATAGTAAACAAAGTGCTTTTCCCGCTAGAAATTTTCTCAAATAAAAATGAGAAAATAAATTTTTAAAAAATTTAATCAGAAAAAATGCGAGGCTATATAACACCCGGTTTTAGATATCTGGTTATATGGCTTAACACTTTAGTGTATATGTCTTGTGCACTCTCGTTGTGTAATGGGGTGGGATGTTTGGGGTCATGTGTCCCCTTTCGACCCCTCTGAAAACACTTTGGCGTTGGTCATTGGTGGGGTACATAAACAGAACCATCCATCATAACTGGAAAAAATAATTGCGATTGTACCGTTCAATGGGCCGTCCATGGCCAATTTAATACTCGCATAAATTTCCCCCGCCGAAAAATTGAAAAAAATGGCTCATATAGGACAAGTAAAATACATTTACATTGCCTGAATCATTAAAGTGATGAGCAGCGATTTGCTAAATCCGAAACATCGAAAAGGACAAAATCATACAAAATTCAATTTTTTGTATTTTTTTACTGGCATCGATGTGCGAACATTACCTGCTAAGGGGTTGGCTTGAAAATCCGTGTATTAAACACAAGCAGTACTTTTTTCAATCTGCTTCTTAATTCTATCCTGCGTATCAAATTCCGACTTGAGATCAAAAAGCATTTCTCGTGAATATCCCCCGCATATCCAGAGTTAGCGTGAATATTGTGCACCATTATCAATACAGTTTGACTCAACAAACATTATTGATCTTGGTTTATCTGTGCTCGTGTAAACCACATCCTCTTTTATTTGTAGTTTTGAGATGTCATATCGCTGTAGGTCTATTTGCGGGAGCCGGTATGAAATTTCCATTTCCATCAAATACTTCATTTTTTTTTTTCACTATTTGGGTGTTTTGTTTCCTACATTAAATCATTATATGGAATGTACACACTTATCCCGATGTATAATTAAAACAAATGCATATGCACATTTTCGATTCCTCGCATAATCGCTCTAATCCCTAATGATTTTGATGATTTTTCGTGTTTCGGATTAGCAATCGCGCTAATCCCTTTAAGCAGATTTAACATGTCCTAAAAATCAGGTTAGATTATTTTGTAAGGGGGAGGGTGCATGGTAACCCATAATCTGCTAGTCGAACCTTTCCATCCACCAATCGATCGTACCGGTACCGTAAGTTACCCTGTTTGGTAGGTCATATCAAAACAACGGAAATTAGGCCGTCAAAATTGCACGAAAAATGATAATTTCTTTGTTCTTTATGGGTCAATTCGCATTAAGTTGTTTTTGATTTGAGAATAGTTTGACTTATATAGGAACACGAATCATTTTATCTACTTTTGAAGACAATATGCATGCAATTGGATAACATCAGTTGAGCGGGGCCGGGGCACACCCACTTTGGGGGTGACGCGTAGGCTGTTAAGACCCCTATTTGCAGCAGAGGTATAGTTTATGTAACCCAAAGAACCCCCCCATATTTTTTTTTTTTGAAATTTTTACCACTTTTCAACCAAAGACTCCGTAATTTTTTTTGAAAATTTTGCCATATCAATTTCTTGTGAGTGCCCCGTGTGGGGGGGGGTCTAGCACTCGCGCACGCATTATTTGTTTTAGCATAACAACCTCAGAAATACCTAGTAGTCACCCCGCGCAAACGTGCTGGTCGATTGATGCTATCATAATTATTAATAATTGTTGTAGTCAGGCCCGTAAGACCAGGAATTTTTTGGGGGGGGGGGTGGGTGCCGGTAATAATGCGTACTGGTTATTTCATTCAATATTCATGCAGCAACCCTTAAAACAACAGCTTTTAGATAGACAAGCAGCGCAACTTCAACATGACCAAAGCGGGACCATTCAGCATGATAATGATTTTATAGGGACCTTTGTCATGGGGGGGGGGGTGTTGTATGTTGTGGGGTGGTGTCAAAAATTGCCAGCAATGTAATAATATTTTTAAAATAAGCGGCATTGTTATTACATTACCTGTTTTATTACACAAACCGGCAAAATTTATTACATAACGCGTCATTTGGTTACGCGAATATATTGTTTATGTATTTTCGTTTTGTAAGTAAATACTCGAGCGGAACGTAATACATTCTGCCGTGTAATGTAATGAAACGGGTAATGTAATAAGATTTGCTGCGAATGTAATGTAATAATATTTTATTACATACGCGTCACTTGTTACGCGAAATATATTGTGTGTATGTATTTCGTTGAATGTCATAATCGACGCCAGTAATGTAATAATTTCTGCCCGTGTATGTAGAGTAATATATAAAACGGTAATGTAATAAAATTGCGCGTAATGCTAATTAATATTTTATTATATTACGGGCAATTTTTATCCGAAAATAAGACCCGCTATAGTCCGAAAATTTAATAGGTCTCGATTCGAAAAATTTATAGTAGGTACGCTTTTGCAGCTGTGCCAGACAATTTGGGCCACAGTGGGTAAAGTGGGACTCCATCTTCGGACTAGTGGACCTTGTTTAATACACGGAATAGCGACTTTGTTGCATATTCGGAATAGCAAACCCCTGTGCGTAACAGACTTTAATGGGGGGGGGGGCAGGCAGAGAAGGGTGCGAGGGCTTTTCTGAGAGGGGTGACATTGGGCTCCTTCTATAGACCACTGTACAAACGGTCAGTTCAATTAGGGGGGCTCAGTCTGAGCAGGGGGCTCGCGCCCCCTGGTTATGTGTCCCTATTTCAGAGCCACTTTCCAACCTGGCCTCTCCCCCACCGGTTGGTCGTCATGCTAGCCCTAACCATAATACCAGCGGTACATATGGGCGCCATGCACTCCCCAGCCATTGCAGACCAAGGAAAACACCACTGGACAGTTAATATTTATAAGATACTTATACATCGTGCGATATGTTTCAGAACTTAGCTAACCCAAGGCAAAGACTGGGGAAAGACTTAGCCAGTTTTTTTAAGCCAATGCGAATGCGGGCTAGGTATGTGTACCCGTTGGCCCTTTCCCATCCCCAACACCAGGGGTGGGGCCATGGGGGTCACCCAGGAACAGCCATCCCTTAAGTCACATTTTAAAATAAAGGTTGAATAAGGGTTGATAGGCCTAAGATGAAGGCACCCCAAAGTGCCTCAGGGGCGGTGATTCCTGGCGGACAGACAAACGGACGAACGACGGACACGCACACATGCGCGCGGAAGACCGACGGACAAACACGCGCACCAAAACATACCCACACACACACACCCACACAAAGTCGCAAACATCTCCGGAGTCCAACTAAGCCTGCTAAGTCACACTAAACATACAAAATATCATGTTGTTACGATAACGCGTTAATTTTATTACATTCCGCGTCATTTTTTTGTATTAAATTACACGAAAATTTTGATTACATTACGCGTCATTTTTTATTACATTACACCGTCAATTTTTTTTTTACATTAACGCGTTTTAATTACATACACGTCCAAATTTATTACATTTACGGTCGGTTATTACATACAGCGAAATTATTACATCACCCGGTGTACAGCCCTATCCTAACTCCACAATGATCTTCCGAGTTCATTTGATGGTTCTTCGCCAAAATAGTGAATGCATATTTACAACACCAGAATTCTCTTGTAAATGCCGTTCCTCATTAATTGGAAACCCAATCAAATTTATTCGCCCTGCCTCCTCGAACAACTTGCTAAAGTCTACATCAAGTAAAACACCCAGTTTTTTTAAACCAAATATAAAAAGTAACTTAATTATGATTATTGGTTGCTATTAATCCAGCACGTACCTGCCATCATTTCTGATCTTGTTTGTATACGCTGCCTGGCCCGCGACTTGCTTACCCTTAGCCTATCCGGTCCATGTTAAAACGTTCCGAAGTTGCCATGTCCTCGCCGATATCTGTCCTGTCTTATAAGTGTCTCCGTTAGTATTTCCCCTTAAATTATTACTGTCCTGAAATTAAGTTTTTCCAGGTTACAATATCTGTTTTTAATGGAAGAGGGGATCAAGATTAAAACCCTTGGGGTTTATTTGATATCTCCCCCTTCAGATTTAAAATTCATTGTATGTATAATTATAATAAATACATAATACGAATTACTCTATACTACCAATTCACATTTATAAAAACTTACACAAAAACTTCTAAAAATGTTAAAAAGAGTCATTGTATAATTGCATGATATTCATATTGAGTGAATTTGTTCAATTAATCGTGATTCTGAAAATGACAATAAAGAACCTGAACTGAACTGAAAAACATCTCTTGTGCAGGGAGAAAGCAGTCTTTATGAAGTCTGCGTTGCGAAATTGTTCGTTTCCTTAGGATAATTTGCTGATCTCTTCACTCGTTCGCTTGGTCCACCCTTATTTTGACCTGGCGAATTTCCCTATCTAGTAAATTACCGTACGCTAATTATTCATTTTAGCCATTTCAACTTGTGGCCCATAGTTCAAACTTAGTCAGAAGACTTGGCAGGAGTTGTGCATAAACAATGTACGATTTTCAGCAACACAAAAGTGATAACCTACTGAAAATTCGGTGTATGTTTATTGGCGGCCCTGCTATGTGAAACTGCAAAAATGATTGAATATTCAAAGTCATGGAATTGAAAGTCGTGGTACTAGGATGACCAACGCTCCTAGACGGTGTTGTACGTCTTACGTGCAGGTGTAAGAGAGGACAAACATCACGTACAGTAATTTCAAGAACGCTTAATTGAAGAAATAATTTAAGACATCCCTTTTCCCTTATGATATGACCATAAATGATGCACCAACAACAAAGACATATCGAAGGCTGTTAAAGGGAAACAAATTATACATTTATTGAGTTTAATCAAATACCTATTTAAAGCGGTAATCATGATGTCCAGTTTTCAGGCAAACAAAAAAGGCTATAAACAGTAGCGACATGATAAGTGATGTACACAGCAGACATCGCTTCATAAATAATTTATGTAGTAAGTACATTATGATGTAGAAGTAAACGAGGCGAATAACCATATCAGACCACCATTTACAATTTTGTAAATAATATTTGTTAATAACGCCAAGTAAACACACTAACGTGTACACGATATTTTCTCCAGGCTTGAGGTATTCATATTCATTTTGGATCAGGAGCTTTCGTCCCATAACATCGTCTCTCTCTTAAATTTAGAGTGAGAATACTTTGTAGAGTGCTTCAGTGATCACTTCAATGGAGTTGAAATTGAACTCTTAAAGTGATTTGCATTAGTTGATGGAGGGTACTGAAACAGGTGAACTATACAGCTCCAGGAGTGAAAAAAATCATCTATTTTTTTTAGTTCACATTTTCTTTTAGTGTGAGTACTCTAGGCCATCCGAGATGGAACTCGCTTTTTAAGACTAAATGTTCACTCTTTAACATTTTAGTATTGATAGAATTTAAACCAAATAAAATCACGCGACCACACACACTGTTTGTTTGTACATTTACCAGATGTCAGCAGACGACTTTCAGATTGAAAGTGAAAGTACAACCAATGAAAATAGTGCTTCATTTTTTCTGATAACAGGATAAACATACCACTATTCTCTTACAGTATCTCTGATTTGCTCATACATGTTATTAACCTTCCAAAGTTGACCAATCAAATAATGCTTAAATGCCGATAGTTAGGCAAGAGGACCCAGGTGGTAAACAGAAAGATTTCAACGGGTCACGCAAATCTGTTCGTTCTCTCCCCGGTCGTTCCTGGCTTCGTATTCTGATACTGATGTAAGAGATGGCTTCAGAACGCAACCAATAGTTGTTCGCTGGCTTGGCTGGTTTTTCTCTGGTTGAAACCGGTTCCTCTCGCGAAAACAATGTACAATGTTGACCACCTCAAATGTGGGTCAGCGGCGCCGGTAGAGAATTTTTTGTTTTTCAAAGGACCCCTCACTGGAGTTGCATGCCACAAACAATGGTGAGTTGATAAGAGTGTTATACCCTTTGAGCGTGCAACCTCATTTTAAAAATCGCCACTGGATAAAATAATCGTCTGGTGTCCGTAGTACTGTAAGGAGCAAATTTGGCGGTATGTCGTTTTACAGAGATGTCCATCGTCTGGGTCGAACCAGCCTTAAACCCAACAATGGGAGATTTTTAGACATACGTCCGTCCTTATAAACACTTAGGACGTAACCTTATTTTAGGCTCAAACCTCACCTAAGAAAATAAGGACTAAGAAGTGGGGTGGACTTGTTGTGATAGCTTATTTTATTGTTGGAGGGCAACGATAATCGTCAATTTAATAACGAAAACATCGCGGAGAATTTATTGTGAGAAAAAATCCCCGACAATCGGTTATTCTCAAGTAGATAAAGTATCAATAACAAAACTGGATAACGGGTAAATGAACGTATACTATTCTGACAACAATTATTGATAAATATATATAAAACTATTAAGTTAAATATTTTCAGGCGACTATTGCGCGCGCGTCGAGTGTTAATTCACAACATTTACACCAACCCAGCAGACAATTTCATCTGAGTAAGTCACCAACGCTTGATATTCTACAAGTGCTAATAAGCCACTTCGCGTCGTGCATTTTTTCCCATATGACTTCGTTTTATACAACTCTCTAAATCAACGTTCTTTGGAGGACGCCATACATTTATGAGCCCTGGCATTCGTAGAGTGTGCCACTATTGCCCGAGGGATCCAGGAGTAAATGAGTAATGAACATTTTTCGTAAGTCGAAGTTTTCATTTCAAATAGAACATATCTAACTTGTTCGGAGAAAATCAATGTAAGAGACAAGTTGTACGGATTGAAATGTTTCTTCTCAAACTTAAATATTTGCATCGCTGGAAACAAGGCATTCATTAATTTACAAAACCTTGACCTGTTGACTTATATAAATGACATGTAAATATCGTCAGTTATTTTGTTCCTTTTTTGTTATATAAATTCCACGACATTTCGATGGAAATAGCCTACTTTATAAAAAAAAAGTTTACATACTTGCATTTGGGCTGATCGCAATAGCCGTGAAATTCTAGAACTCTTTTTCAAAATAAAGGTGCACCAGCTTAGTCATAACGACAATAAATATTTGGGTTTTCTGATTAAACTTGATTATTTTGTGGTACTAGAATATAAATAAAGGGTTTGCAACATCTTTATGGGCTCATCGGTGAGAATCAAGGCTTAGTGATCGCGAATCAAGTTTTCATCCGAGTTAATGTTTATCAACCAAGAATCTGAACCAGGTTTTTCGATTGAAAAATGTGGAATTTCGCCGATGCATCGGGTTTATCGGGCGAAAACCCAGGTAGAGCGTTGTGACTTTCTCACGACGCGGTGCGGCAATACGTTATGACCGTTATGGCTCGCCATTATCATAGTCTTTGCGCTTCATCGCCTGAAAAATAGTGTTCAACCAAAAGTGTTCTTGCAGGTGGTATGAAGTTCTGAGGTAACGCCTTTTGCCAGTCATTGAGTCGATTCGAGAGTGTAACATTGGCGGTTTAATTAGCGCCATCTGGTGCATAAATGGAAATATTTAGTAGTGTGCAATCTTAAGCTTTTGATCCTAGAAATTACCAGGAGAGAAACACTACTTACCTACGCGGCAGACGCCTTGACTCTTGACAACGGTTATTGTTCTTGAAATTATCGACGACGAATTGTTCTTGAAATGGAAATCATGCATAATAACTACATCGGCAATCAGTGTAAACACAGGATTGTAATACTTACATGCATCTGATAAGTTGAAACATACGCACAATAATGGAAACTTAATGAATTCAAAGTGTCTAATAAATAATCATTCAGGATCTTAAGTGAAGTGGTAATATTTGAAGTGTATGTAGGGTATCCCGAAAACAGGTTACATGTAGACACATTGAATCATTACAAACCATCAAGAGATGTTTACAAAAAATTACAGGAAACGGGCTAGAGTAACCAAAGTTTAACAAGGCTATCCCCATAAGTACTATTTGAATCGGAATCATGCAAATGCGCCGTTGCGTTAATATTTTTAGAGAAACGGGAATTATATTAAGAAGAAAAGAACCACTAGTGTTAGATGTGTTTGAGTCAAGTTTATGATAGCATTCTGTCCCGTTATGTAGAAACACCATTCCAAGTCGAAAAAATCAACTTGCAGGAAATCAAATTCGGTATAATCTTGAAAGGTAACGCCCTAAATATTTCTATGATATCTAAAAAAAAATAATAAAAAATAAAGCCACGAATTTTAGCTTCAGCTGGGACCGGGTTTGTGTGTTTTTCCGTCAACATCAAACGCACGGTACACTTAAATCTACAAGATCTCGCTTTATCCCGATGTCTCCGTTGCGCGACTTATAATGCTCAAGACCACCAATGTTGAAATTTAGTTCAACAATAACGCGCTAATATATTAAAAAAATATTTGTCTTATTTAGCCAAGGTGGATCATTCGGTGTTCAGACACTGCTTTCCAATGATGACCAGGGTTCCAGGACGGATTGGGACAGCCAGGGGTTTTCACCCTACTCTTATCGAAACTGGCTGAGATTACATATACAGGCAAGATTCTCCATGTATATGGGACCGACGGCTTAACGTCCCCTCCGAAGGACAGGATATTCGCATGGTTCATTTGCCCAAGTCCAAATGAACCACGGTGAGAGCAGAATTCTAGTTTTAATCAATAGTTCTTATACAAATTAAATCCAGAATTTAGTATCTGATTAAATCCGGGCAAGTAGTCCTGCCGGGCTTGAACCGGGGACATCAAAGGCGAAGATCCTAACCAGTTGGCCATGCTCTCTCTAAACTATTACAGATATTTAACAAAAATCAGAATATAAAAATGCTCCACAGAATCATCAAATTTGCCTTCGCGTCCACCCCCCATTAACATAGCAGGAACCTGTTATAGCTGGTACATGCCTATTTAGCAGTATCTGGTAAAATGGACTCAATGTATACCAACGCATACAGTGCTTCATCTCACATAGTATTATCGCTTAATCGTATAAGTTATGTAGGATTAAATCAATCATCCAACGCATCCCTCGCTAGTGTAGTGGATTAAGAGTAGATTTTTAGAATGCAGGTTTCACGTTCGAATCCAACCAATGGCCTTTTTTAAAATAAATGGTTTCAATATTATTTTAGAGTAAAGAGAAAAAATTACTTCGTCCGGGTTGGAATCGCGTGTACAATACGTTGTAAGACAGTAACCCGTTCCATGCTGTATAGCACTGTATGCAGTGTATACATTGAGTCAGCTATAACAGGTACTGATGAATAGCATCTCAAGTTATAACAGGTTCCTGTAATGTGAATTGGGTCCTCCCGAATTTATTACCTTACCAAAATAAAATGCATCAATGGACATTGAAAGCACCCAAAAATGAAGCCAAGCGGACAGTTGATCGCCAGAGGCAATGATGAGGATTTGGAGATATGTGGAGATTTGTTGTAGTTTGAAGGGGCTCAAGTGTCTACTTCAGACATAAACGCTTTCTTTGATGCCGAACGGATCGATAAGGGGCATGCATCACGATTATAGCAAGACAAATTATGATAAGAGCATATCTTGTCACTGGTTCGCTAGGAAAAAATACGAATATAGGGCGCGAAGGATTATGTTAGACAAACAAAAGACGGAGCAAGAGAGAGGATTATGTGTAAGCTTTTTCACCACCATATATCACAAATTGTTACCTATTTTAACAACCATTTCACCCAGACAGATTCTGTACAGAATTATATTATCTAACAGATTGAGAAACATAGGCAAACAAGTAATTTCGTATTAGCCGAAAGCAATATGAGGGGGCGATTTAATTAGAAATTGGCTTAATTAGTAAATGAAACGAATTCAATAAATGAAGAGATGATTCGAAAAAGGCCTAAATCCCTTTTCATAGTTCTTAAAAATACTTTTTTTTCAAATAATCACAGTGCACTTAGCAATTCAATAATTTTGTTGTAAAGAAAGATTCACACCTAGAAGCTGAAAACCACATTTGTGTTACTCTCTGATTTAAGCAGGGTTTTCTATGTAATAATAATAATAATAACAACCAACCATTTATAATGCGATTTTGCCAGAGGATACAAAGCGCAGTGAAAAAGACAACAAAACAGCAAAAGGAAACAATGCAAAATGAACATTAAGCCAATAAATGAGTTTTCAACAGTGACTTAAAGCTACCAACCACTTGGTGCACTACGAATGCAGATAGGAAGTGTAAAAGATCCACAGTTTGGGTGCAGCCACAGAAAAGGCTTTGTCTCCAGCACATTTGTGAGTCCTAGCAACCTATGTATATTTCCTGTGTGAAGTGGACTTTGAAGTCTTTGGAAAACAAATATTTGCAGACGAAATTTGGGCAAACTACTTGCCCATAAAACCACGATCTTAACACAAGATGTAGTGTAAGGGTCTCAGGTGGAGATGAAAATCGCATCGATATTGCTTATAAACTCTTGGAGTTCTGACACTTATTTGTTTTTCAAGATGGCCGCCAATTTGCGGGATTTAGCGAAACCATTCATTTATTTGAAAGATTTCCAACACCGTATCGCTTTCAAAATTTCCTTTGTGAGTTAATTTTTTCTAAGATGATCCTAAGAAATTTCCGGAAAATGCCGAAGCCCATAACTTTGGAAGGGAGTATGCTTGAAACGTGCAATTAGTTTCACAATGTGTGTTTACACTCTTTTATATGTTCACATATGATTGATTTTGACCATAAGAGGATTTTAGGCTCTTTGGCAAATGAGCTCTTCAAATAATATCAATCACGTGACATGCCAATAGAATATTAATAAGACAGACAGGAACGCTCGTATGCCGTCAGAAAGAGCGAGGGGAGACTGGCAAACGGCATGACACGGACAGTTGAACTGAACAAAAAAATATAACATGTTAGCCAACTGCAAAAGAACGATAAAGACAGCAGCCAATATGTAAATTTCATCATGAGTGGTGAAAATACTAGTGTAATCTTCAAAGGTAATATTGTGTAAAACGGATTTGATGTTAGGGTGACGATTACACTGAAACCAGACGCTATGAACTTACGATTCATCGTCTGTAAATTCTCATCTCGAGATTTGGTAATAGACAATATAATCTTAGTTTATTCTAAGAAACACCACAAATCTTTGAAATCTGAATACAGGACAGGATTGTAGGGTATCAGGTGATTTGATAATCATGTAAAGACATGAAACATTATTTTACCACTTTTCATGGAATGATTCGTACAGTGTGAGTTATTTCTGATATCTAGGGGAATATCGCCACACCCTACTTGATTGATCTGTCTCTTCCGAATATATCACAATGAACTAGTCCATATTAAACCCTTCCGCCTTGTGTCTTAGCCTGAAAGAAAAAGGTGGTATTGGAACAGCAGTTTTAAAGATTTCGTTACATTTTTGTCGTTTTGTGTGTGATTTTTTATGCCATTTGAAAACATCTCATAGTACGGTTTGTAAATGCTTAACCCCCTGAGGACTACCTGCCTATCTACAGTCATCTAAGCACTATTTTGATTGGTTACTTGACGGGTATCTCATACAAAGAGCCAACAAATCAGAGATAACTGTAAGAATCATGGTGCATGGTTTACAACTCAGAGATACAGGAGCGCTATTTTGATTGGTTTCTCAGAGGAGTATCTTATGATATGTCCTGTACTTGAGCCGATCAGAAAGGTGGCACATAGATGGTAGTGCCCAGGGGGTTAAATTAGAAATAATATCGTAATATGGCTAACCCCTGGAATGAATAAGTGCATTCACGACGTCGCGGCACTCCGTGGTTTATGGAGTCAATGGGCAGTTACCTGGGGTTACAGGAAATCAACCCTGCATTGGAGGGGCTAACTAGAGGACGGGCCTCAAAATCCGGGGAACAACTTCTACACGACCCAAAGCAACCAAACACCTTAACTCTGCGAAGGTTGGAATGCGTCTACAAACCCTGACCGTGCTTTTGCAAACATGGAGACCATCTCCATTCACCCGTCGTACTATTCTCGACCGCTTTCCGATATCCAACACAGACCATTCACTGATCGCTCAGGAGAGCCTTGCTAACCATGTACCAACAAAACCAGGGAAAAAGGTGGATCTTCCGCAAGGCAGACTGGGACCAGTCAAGAACCTGGTGGAATTCCTCAGATGTGCCCAACCTCCCGACACCAACCTCATCCAACTTGGACAATTCTTACACAGCACGGTGTAAACTCTTTATTAAATATAGCAAAAGAAGATACGTTTCATCCCACGTGGGCTTGCCGTCCAGTGATATCCCATCTTGGGAGAGGAATGTGACAAGATCTCCAATGATTTTCTGAATTCTGAACCTGGGAAAGAAGCGTCATCCAAGGCTTTCAGATCTAACAATCATGCTTTGGACAGGAAACGCCGTGAGCGCTGGGAAGGAGACTGTCCAAGGAATCGACTTCACCCACTCCATCAGGAAAGCTGGAAGGAATATTTCAACCGCTATTGGCAGAATTTCCCAAAACATTATGAAAGGTCCAGTTGACTGCCAACTCAAGTGCTGAGCAACTCCTCAGCAAATGGTCGTTTCAAGAAAATTGATAAGGATCACACTCGCTCTGTCAAAAAGAGATCACCAAACTGCGTCGAGCCCCCGGCCTGGACGGGTTCACTTTCAACACCTTCTCACTAGATGAGCGTAACCTCTGATCAGCCAACTAAAGAGTGGTAAGGCACAGGGGCCTGATAACATACCAGCGGAGTTCATGGTGCACTGCGGCCCACGAAGTCTAGATTGCTCCAGGAATTCTACACATGTTGCCTTATACCACCAGTCCTTACCCAAGATCTGGAGGAAGCTACTATCATCGCACTCCCCCAAAACCGAACAAGCCTGTCGACACCCGAGAACTAACCGCCCAATATCACTACTGACATGTGTCTCCTTCAAACTCATTGAGAGGATGATCCTGGACCCGCTGGAGCCCGTCGTCGATCCCCCTCTGCCTGACGACAGCAGGATTTCGCCGTGGCCGGACACTGCCCTATCAGATTTGTAAACGCACAATGATATTGAGGAACGCTTTGAAAAGCGCCGCAAGGCAGGCGTCATCTTGGTGGACCTACTGAAGCTTACGACACCGTGTGACACCAGGGCATGACACTCACGCTTCTCAGACCATCCCGGATCGTCTCGTCAACCTGGTACAATGCATAGTAACATGTCATTGCAAACTGGTAGCTTTATCTCAAGACCAGTGATGGGCAGGTAGTGCGTCTGCGTCGTCTGAGGAACGGAGTAAACCACAAGGATCTGTACTGGCTCTATATGCTATTCAACTTGTATTCACGATTTACCACCTCAATCAACATCTAGCAATATGGCTACGCCGACGATCTGCCCTCCTCCACGCGGGACAACAACTGGACTAAGTAAACGCACCCTTTACTACAGACATGGCCCTACTTGCAGCATCTCTCAAGACCTGAGACTGAAGCTGAGCGAACCCAAGACCACCGCCTACTGCTTTCCACCCAACTCAAAGAAGGCTCATCGCAGCATTCAAAATCAACATCAATGGAGCACCTCTGCCAACAATCCTACACAACCTACTTGGGAGTGAAGCTTGACCGGCCGGCAGCTTACTTACGGCAGCATTTCGAGTCCGTATGCGCCACGCCAAGGTATCTTCGAGGAATTACCTCCTGTGCCGACCTTGCTGATCCCGAATGGGGTGCCACCCAACGGCCCTACTCACCATGCCTTGGCTCTGGTCCTACCGTCACTGCTGAATATGGCCGCCCCAGCATGCCCCAAACAGCTCGCAACCCAAGGACGCTGACACAGTACGCAACGGACCTTGAGAACCATCACGGGCTGCCTCCGTCCTACTCCATCTGAATCCTACCAGTGCTTCAGCATGCCCTGCATTACTTCGAGAGAACCCCAGACGCATAACCTGTGAATAAGGCCCTGCTGGAAAACAAGCACCTCTGTATCACTGTCATACAGTAGGTAGACTTGTAGACAGGACGGTCGCTCTAAGCCGACCTTTCTTCTTCCGACACTCTGCTAAACTCTCCATGTCCCTGTTCACCGAACAAGAACATCTACAAACATGGAACACTGCCCCCTGGTGAGATACCCCAAGACCAGATCAACTCTTTATTACAACTAAGACAGAACTACCACCTGGCAGCAATCTCACACGCAAGGAATGGGTCCACCTTAAACCATTCGCACAGATCGTCGCTTCAATAAGCAAATATATGCACCGATGGGGGGGCCCCCTGCGGCCATCGCACCTGACAAAGGTGGTTCTCTCCATCACAACCTGTGGGATCACATTCCAAGGGGTGAGTGCCCTAACCTTTCGTCCACCGGTGGACCCAGATTTCTCAAAACCCCAAACCAATCCCCAACAGTGAGTTGGCTCCAACGCCTCAACATATTAGCTGCTTCTAGCTGCTCCGCCTGCATACGCAGGGGGGAAAGAAGAATGGGCAGTGCAATCCCAATCGTCCCCATATCGGTCGGTCAGAGCCTTAAACTCCTGTAGAGTTTGAAGAACATTAATCCCTGTCATTGAATGCCATCGATCAAAGCACCCCATGCATGCTCGATAAAGGGTTCATATCAGGGGAGCAAGTTGCTGGGCCGTTTGATAAATCCGCTCCACCCCTCTGCCTCAAAGAAATTGTCTCACTTCAGCAGCCTTGTGCGGCGTGGCGTTGTTTTTTGCAGCCGAAAATTGTTGGCATAAATCCTTCTTGCATGTGGTAGGCAGTGGTTTTCCAGAATGTCCAGGTACACGACGGCGTCAACCTGGCACCTACCACTGACGTTTTTCCCTCTTTCTCCCAAATGAATACCGGGCGCAACAACCCACTGAGCCCCACCACCTTGAGTCAATTCCGAATACAGTCCTCTCGGAGGTTCTCATCACGTAATCGTCGAACCCTTTGTCTTCCACCTTGACGTCAATGATGAAGCGCTCTCATCCATAAAGAAAACATTTCGCCAGTGTCTAAGCTGTAATCTTCTGTACTCCCTAGCCCAGCGAAGTAGATCAACTCTGTGGTGAACGGTTATGCGTGGGTATTTGGTCATTCGACTTGCTCGGTAACCATGCTGAAGCAATCTCCGATTTACAGGCGGGAAACGTTGATTCCATAGTGTCTTCTCCGCAAACAACGAAGACGGCTCGTTGGCATTTTTCGGGCTCTACGTCATCAATTAATCACTCCACGATCATCTTGTCTGGTAGTCAATTGTTGTTGTCCTGGAGATTTTCGTGGCCTCAAATGACCTACCCCTCGATGATGTCTGAGGATTTTACAGACCATTCTATGCGGTATCCCGAGGAAATCAGCGACTTTGGCTTGTTTGTACCCTTCCCGTCGGAGTGCATGCACTCTTCTGCGTATTGACAATACCGTTGGACATGGCATAGCCTAGGGAACCTCTGTGTCAGTAAAGGTAACAAGCAACTCTGAAAAACGTGGTCTCGTTGCACAAAGGCTTGGAGCAGGGAAAGGGAGCAAACAACATACATCTGGCCTTATATATAGCTCCAAACAAAAGAAATTGTTAAGTAATTCAAAATTATGCATGGATTCACTTCACCTGGGTATTGGGGACTCATTATGTGATCATTCACCTACTCTAATGTGATTACTGAGTCGATCAAAAAGATAGGGCCTGAACAAAAATATTCCAACTTTATGAGCAACAGTGTAGCAACGAAATGTTTTAAATAGGATTTGGTAGTATTTGTCGTTTAGAATTACTACTGACAACTGGAAAGCAGTTGGGGACAGGTTTACATAGGGGTCAACATATGAAAAGGGTCAGAATTGTAAACAAATTAAGTACATCAACATGTTCATCACGTTTCAACGATTTTAAAAAAATAAGTATAGTTTGCCCAATCTGCAGGTTGTAGTTCCATAGGTATAAGGCAAAATGTCTTCAAGGTCACAATGGGGGTAAATTTCAAATCCGTTGATTGTTTTAAAAATGGCGTCAAATTATTCGCCTAGTTGTACCTTATACTATACACATTAGATACAGTGTCTATGACAATTTCTTATTTAAATAGAATGCAATTTATGGCCTATTGTAGATTTTCAGGCTGGACATTTAAGTACAAACACCCACTTTACTATCCAAAATAGACGCAATCCAGAGACGTGTCGTTTCCATCATTGGTATCCCCGAGAGTGAGCTCACCACTCATCACATCAAACCACTTGGTCATCGCAGGGCAGTTGGAATTGTCACTCTTTCCCACCGCATGTTTTATGGACAAGCACCAGATCTCCTCAGCCAGCTGCTACCTGAGCTGCTTTCAGTTGATCCTCGCCTTAGGTACTCAGTCAGGTCTCATGACCTTGCTGTGAAAGTCCCAAGGTCATACTTGGCCTCCCACAGAAGATCATTTCTCCCATTCTCTGTAGGCTTAGGAAGGCCTTTCATGCTTCCAGTGCATAAAACACAGGACTTGCCTGAGTTTCAAAAGGAGGTTAATGCTATCTTGGCGCCAATCGGTCAGCGGTGACTAATTAGATAATTTTTTCTGCTGTGTTAATCGAGATTAGCATTGAAATAAATAAACACACCCCTCTGGAAAAAACACACCTGTGAAGCCAAACCATGACCAGTGAACTGAACTTGTAGTTTTCATTTAAAAAAAGTAAACGAACTTGACTTTAGTTACTTAATAACAAAAACAAGAACAGAATAAAAGTAAAGATAAAATAATGTGTGGTATTTCTGTAGTGCGCATCAAACATGGAATGGGCCGGAAAGCAATGTTGTTACATAAGAGCTAGTATATTTAAAACCAATGAAGCGAGACCTTTGAAATTTTCACTGTAACTACAAAATAAAGTGGGTTTTCTGAATATGTGACATTTTAGTATGAAACTTGATTTGGTCATTATTCTGTGGTCTATGAGAGGGACATTTTTGGGACACCGCTGTAAAAACAAGACGGACATAAAAACAAAATACAAACCATAATTTATCCATAATTTATAATGTAGTGGAACAAAATAAGTGGCAAGATTCTACCGAAACTCAACTCCAATGCACAAGGGTATTAGTATTTCAACAAGTTTTCCCGTGTTTGTTATTTGGTGTGTATGTTGTGTACAAGCGAAATCATTGCATAGAAAATAGAGACCTTTAAATCTCATTGACCCTTTGAAAAATATACATTGAAGTATGAAATTAAGTATTTTTATCGTGCCAATATCAATAATAAAAAGAGCGGATTAGAGCTGATGCGTAGTCTAAACAGTCGCGATAATTTAAAAGCTGTTTAAGCCCCATTGCCGAAGTGCATCTACAGATCTACTATAGTCGCAACTGAAACTCGACGACATTCTCGCGTCCCACGCAGTCTGGCAATCAAAACAGACGGGCACTTTAATTGGATAAGCTTTATTATGTGCGATTAAATAAAGCGAAAATATGTTAAAACACAAGAAACTTATTTGCGACGCAGTAATTTTGATCAAGATATTCTGAATAAAAAACGCAGCTTTATCCCGTTGATATTGCTTTTCGATTACAGGTAGGGCGTTACAAGTGCATGTACTGCAAAACAGTCTACTTAAAATGGCTTAAATGTATGCTGTGATAAGGAATAGAGTTCATTTTAATGGAGATTTAAATTAGGATAAAATCGTCATGTGAGTGCAACAAAGTCGTAACTGATATTTTTGGCGAAATTGAGTTATTTATATAGAATGAAAAAGTAGATCATTACGCTTAATTTGATATACATTTCAGATGACCGTGCAGTCTCAATTTATTGCAGAGTTATTAAGCTAAATAGGCCTATATAGGTGTAGATACGACTGTGTGGCACTCAAAATGGAATTTCCCGTGTTGTGCAACAAAGTCGTAACTGGTAGATACGACTTTGTTGCACGACACGGGAAAAATAGTATGTAGATACGACATTTTATTTCTTGTAAAAGTGATTGTTTTTTGTGAAAAGAGCAATTTAATTTGTTACCAAATTTATGCTAATTTTGGCACAAAAAACTTAAAAACATATAAAAATGTACTTACGACCTTTTTCCACTCGGTATTACGCCCAATACTTAATTAATTTACAAAAGTAAATGAATACACATAATTTAACATGTATTTCAAGTATAAGGCTCAATTTATTGAAAAGTTATTAGGCTAATTAGGCCTAATTAGGTGTAGATACGACTGTGTTGCACTCAAAATTGAATTTCCCGTGTCGTGCAACAAAGTCGTAACTGGGTAGAATTCAACTTTTGTTCTCAACACAAAGAAATTTGTCATACCTGGAATTTTCAGTTGTCATCACTACAGCTTTCATCAGCAGAGTGACCCGTTTCTGAGTTCATGACCTTTTGGACATGTGATTTCAAAATCGGGTCGTAGACTCTTGGAAGTTTGTACCGGCCCCAGTCCTTGTTCAGCGTAGGCTGGTTGACCCTGATGTATATGGCCTCCTTCACCCCTCGTTCAAAGTATCTTGGCTCCCGGTCAAGTATCTTCACCTCTTGTAAATCCACGATTCAATATGGATATGCTGGGAGACCTCCGAAGAAACCGAACTTGGGCGACGATGCTCTAAAAATCTAGTCCTTGAGAGAGCGTTCCGTCTCCCATGTAAGAAATTTCCGAACAAGGCCCCCGTTGGTTGTTGACTTGACAGGGGGGTGAAGATAAACCAGGGCCGGTGAAGTCCTTGTTTTTCCGTTTGTGCTTTAGGTGCCTACAGAAATTGGGCGTAGGGTCGAGGTAGGTTTAAAAGCACCCCTAAATACCATATGAAGCAAATTTCTTATATAAGAAGAGCTTCAGATACACCTTTAATATAGGTAAACGACCTTCCTTTACTTTTTGTTGGTAGAAAGCGCTGTCAGATTTAGATTTATCTCCAGTAATTTCCTCTTTAAATGGCCCATTTAGGATAACCCGCATTTACCAAAGCTTGGGATATTGTTTCTTTTTCCTCCCACAGTCCGTTGGGATCAGTATCACGAAATCAGCGGCGGATGAAACAGAGTTTGTATGACGCCCAACTTGTGTTCAACATGGTGATTAATGAGAAACTCACATACTGTCCGTATGGAGTAGGCTTACGTTATACTTGATTGTCCCCGACTCCCTCCCTCTTTGATACAGTCAAAGTATCGAGAAAGGCTAAAGTCCTATTCTCTTCACCCTCTGTAGTGAACTTGATGTAAGGGTCAAGAGCATTTAGGTGGTCAGTGAACTCCCGGGCAAATTGTTTCTTAAGTTTGGGTCGAGTTGTCGTCCACGTACCTAACCCACCACAATGGTGGATCGGAGCTGTAGAGATCGCTAGTTGTTCAAAGTGTTCCATGTACAACTTACATATAATAGGGCGAAACTGCGAGCCCATCGCGGCAACCATGTGCTTGTCAAATAAAACACCCATTGTAGACAAAATAAGTGCAGCGTAGACAAACTTCTAGTAGTTTTAACAATCTGTCCTGGGGAGAGACGTGTTCTTGTGTCTAGTTTTTTACACTTTCCACCCGCCCGGCATAATGTCTAGCGCTTGTCAATGGGTACCCCGATGTAACAATGCAGTGACATCAATGGATCTTAGTTTCTTCAATCTTCACTGGTAAGAATACACTTTGTTGCACTACACGGGAAAAGCATGCGTGTAGTTACGCCATTTAAATTAGCCATTACTTCTTAATTAGTCGCCTTAAGTGGGAAATGAAATCTTTATAAGATATGTAAAAAATATATTTTTATCGTGTGTAAGACCATTATTTTAATTTGAAAAGTCACCAAAAGAATGAACACAAAAATGCATTCCCTGTAAATCATGAAAATTCGATACGACTTTGTTGCCCTCACATGACGAAATATATTCAAAATCTGCGTCTTTGACAGAAAATATGGAAGACAATTTGCGCTATTCGATCATATGGTGTTGATATGAGTACCGCGTTTAATGTGTGTGCTGTGTTTTTTGTGCGTGTTTGTGTATGGTTGTGTGGTGTGCGCCGCGCGCGTGTGTGTGTGTGTGTGCACATTCATGACCATAATTGTAAATAGTACGAAAAATTTCATTCAAATGGGTCAAGAACCTAGCCGTAGGTCGAGGGTTGTAATGAGATGGCGTATATGATAACTTTGTACCGATCAGCTAGGATCCACCAGAATGTGAAAGTTTCATCCACTTTATTGTTTCACCACGGCGAATGTCTTGGATATCATATGTCCTGTTGCAAGATGCATATTAATATGATAAACATTCTGTTTCACATTTCTATTCTTTAAAATACCTTAAATCTGACTTTCAATGAGATTCCAGCTGACAACAATTTTCAGAGGATTTTTTTATATATTTTTAAGTTTGGTTGTTATTGTAACCATGGGTGACAGTAAATGTTTGCGATTTATCTATACAAGAACACTGTTTAGTCTGATGAAGAGGGTCCTCTTGAGTTGGTAAGGGCCTCAAATTGAAGCCCCTTCAAAGATCTACGAAATACCTGATGTGACGTACCGTAACTCTCTCTCTCTCCGAAAATTATTTTAAAACACAACAAAATTTAAAGCCACTATCAGTGATTTGTAAATCATATAAACAAAAAAATCATCAAAAATCAAGATTTTTGTCATGCCTGGAACTAGTATTGGTATTCTAACATACCCTGCAAGGTGATACGACCAATGCGCCTAATAAAGCCAAATGGTTTATTTTAATCATAAATTGTCCAAACGGACTTTTTCTACAACACGTAATTGATGTAAATTTGTATCTTTGAACACTGCCGTTTTCTTCCTTTTCTGTTGAATGCTTCATTTTGGAAAATTAAAAAATAATTCTACAGACCTTTCCCGTACTTTATTCTATTCCTGCAAATTTTAAAGTATTTTCACTCTGTCGGATACATCACTGGAGTGTCCTTTAAACTAAATGGAGTTCATTATTCAACGCCAAAATATAGTGTTTATTATAGTGCCAAAGTTTTTGCAGGGCTGTGTTACATAATATTTGCTGCAAAGATTTGACGGCAAAGAAAGTGATACCTTTGATAAATCACTCACTACTCTCGATTGAGAGTTTTACTTGTGGTGCTTCTCTACCTTTTTGGGTATGTTTTTTTCCATGAAGATGGTATACAATCGGAGTAGATAAAAGCCACAACTCGCAAGTTAACCCTAGCATATAAATGATTGGCAGAATATCACAGTACTGCACAGAGTTGGGTGGTTGTCTCATGTAGCAGTGCAATTCCCTCTGGGTCCCATGTTTTAAAGAATTAGGCATGGTGTATCCTACTAGGAAATTCATTTACATTTCCTAAGCCGCTAGAAACAAAATGTGTGATTGGATGACAACCCACACATCACAGTGGATAACTTCTCAGTTCATTAACATTCGTAATGGATGATTTTTTTTCCCCCCTTTTGGGAAAACCCCGGTCTTGGAGAGTACCATTAATGTGTACATGCCCAGATAACAAATGTTGATTTAAAGCCTGTTTCCTGGAAGCAAACAGTAGAATGCATTTGCTGTAATGTTTGAAGTTTTAATCTCAGTGTAATGACTATTTTGATTGATAAATTCTACCCCACAACGGTCCCACCCAAAATTTTTGTTTTTGCTGAACAGTTTATTATAACAAGCATTGTAAATTAAACAAAATGGAAATACAAGCCATTTTCACAAGATATTTGTGATGAATGAGGGCAATTGAAATGAAATTGGCCAAAGTACAGAGTGAAATTGAGCTGGGGAGGGGGCACTCACCTATGAAATGGATATGGGTGAAGGGTTGGCAATTTCCAACAAAGGGGGTAATTCGGTGACAGGGATTGCAAAAAATAGGGGTCCCTTTGGGTATTTCAAAATTAAGATTGATGCATAGTAATGGTTTATGCCTGACATTATGCTGTGGTTCTATAATCTCTCTAAAAAACATAGAGGTTTACCTTGATCTCAAGTTTTGATGTTTTATATGTACCCACACAACAAACACACACATGCATATACGTACAAAAAAATACAAAATACACGAAGCACACCCAAGAACATCATGCAACATCTAGACACACACACACAACCAAACATCCACACTACCGATTCCATGCTGACTTTTTATTAATTTGATTGCTTATATATTTAACCAAAATAAGTCATTTATTATTTTTCAAAGTGTTTTATACTTCTAATACAACAGCACATACTACACCCGGTGCATGTAATTGGTTTTAATTTTGGTGGTATACCAATTTATCACTCTGTTATTTGCCCACTATTGCTTGCGCATTATAGCGCGGACGCAAAAGCGCAAAAGCTCAAAAAAGAGCACAGACCACAAGTTGGTAGAAGACTTTCATATAGAAGTCCCATTGATGCAAAATGAGGTATTTCAATTGATTCCGTCATCCGCTGTATACGTTGTGCAGTAGTGCTTGAACGGAATGGACTGGCAAATACCTCATTGCATCTTTGGGACTTCTATATGAAACGTCTAACGCACAAGTTGGCAATTTAATTGATACATAAATTGAAAAACATAATTATAGCTACTTAAACATTTCAAATTTTGAGTTGAGTCCATCTGGTTGAAGAGTTTCACGATGGAAGATCGGTCGGTGTTCAGCGGTAAAGTCCAGTATTGTTTGCCCTCCTGACTGAATCATCCATAAATTTTGATGTCCTACATAATGATCAATACATATTTATTTTTCATTCAGTTCAAACAGTAATTATGTTATATTATAAATTACAGTGTTTGATATTACAGGATGAGCGGAAATGAACAAAAGCCTATTGGCCAGAAGGGTCGCAACCCACAGCAAAACAAGTAGATGGAATGTAGTCCGATATGGTGCAGAGAGAGGGTCTATTGAAGTGACAGGCTTGCGAGAAAACCCTCCGTCGTTCCTTATTGATGTTCTGTGAATCTGTCTGCGAGTCCTCCGACAAGTTTCGCCGATGTAGATTTTCTTGCATCAAGTGATGATGGCCATAGATGATGTTGGTAAACGAGCAAGTGAAGTGACAGGTTTGTTTGTTTTTGTTTGTTTAATTTCTTCTTTTACCTGGGTTACTCATTCTGTGGTCAATAACAGGTAGACCTCTGTTCTTCCCTTCCATGAGCCCAGTGTCATTCAACATTAAAAATACAAATAAAGTAAATTATACAACTTATATACTAAAATGCATATAAATATCGAATTATACAACTTATATACAATTATGGTCTAACATTCAAAAAATAAAATTAACTATTACTTATACATAAATGAATATCTAAACTGATACTATGATATCCCAAATCATTAATTTAAACATTAAATAATTAAATAGTTATCAAAATAAATGGCAAATTATCAAATTCAATTACACCTTACAGCAAAGCCAAATATTCTACAATCTTGAATTAAAATGAATACATCATACAGAGCAATATATATACCCAAAATTTAAAAGGCATATTTGTTTTAAATATACCAAAATTAAAAATGGAACCAGCCCAATTGAATAAAGATTGTCATAATTTTTAAGCATTGCAACACATGACATAATTGCACACACCCTATCAAAGCTTTTGCGCGACCTTGGATATGCTCCAATGTAACATATGGACAACTGTTACCACATTTGCGTTGCAGCTGTAAGTACCTGGCTATTTGGTGTATCACGGACTTCAGGGAAAGTATGAAAAGCACGGACAAGATGGTTAGATAAGTTGTGGTCCTTTTTGAAGGCACAGACGGGAGGCTCTTTGAAGACTTCACGAGTGCTATCATCTATTTGACATCGGACATCAAAGTTACTGGCATGATTTTCAGCCAGAAAGTTCAATCAATGACAGACTCACGACTTGCAAGATTTTTTTACCTGCGTTTCGTGGACTTTTTTTTTAAAGGGGGGGGGGGGGGGGGGGGCTAAGAAAAGGGCCCTTGTACCTTATCCTGGTTTTCCTGAGTAATAAGGCTCCTACTGCCAATCTCTATACAGAAGGCAAGCGGACATAACCCTAGGCACGAATATCATTCAAGAGACTGTATCACCTCACATTTATACGATCGAGAGCTTTTGAGATATCCTGCTCAAAGGGAAGAGTGAGTTCCATAAGAATGGTGGAACTATTAACGAGAACAAAGCTGACCTCTGCTGCGTAAGGACTATGTCTGGTGAGATTGTTTTGCCACCATCCTTGTGAATACTAGCGAGATCGCAACAGATTTTCCAGCTATCAGAACAGACAGAATTGTCAATGTCCAAAAGAATCCGGAGGACTGAATTATGAAGACAATAAAGCGACCTTGGTTGAACATAAACTTGCAACTGTTGAGGATATGCTGCGCTGTTTGTTTCATGCCACAGAAACTACATTTATGTTGTCCGTCCACCCCCACCCCCCCGGCTTTTACCACAACGAGGTAAGTCAGCTTTAGTTGGTACGTTGTCATTGTGCTTAGACTAGTACGACTTCAATTGGGTCACAAAACACATGTCCACCAGCTCGTACATTTTTTTATTATTACTAACTAGCCAAAATAACGTGTAGGCCCGTAGGCCTTGAACACAACACACAAATTACAAGCTAATTTCTTCGTAGGACAGTGCCTTGGAAGTCCCTATGGAGTACCAACAAAGTACCTCCACCCTGTGTACCACATCACCGACCGCAAAAGTGGGGGTATCCGTCCATACCTCATCCACTCGTGCATTTCTAGTAAAGTACCAGTGGAGATACTCCCATGCAAATAAGCTTCGAGTTCAATGAGATTGGTATCAGTAATTATTTTAATTATTTGACATTTTGCTCACATATAAAAGTTATTTACATGCATGGAACTTTGGTGTCTTGCTTAAGTCAAATATCACTGTAATAGGTTTGAATACGTCCAGAAAGTGTAAACAACAATGAAATGTTGGGCGCCTTCTAGAGGCCAGAGTGTTACCTCCAAGATAGCTGGTAGGGTGTACCTGTGAACTTACTCTGGAGAAGCTACAGAGGTACTCCACTCAGTACTGACGGGCTTCATGTGTGCCTGTTAGTCAACTGGCAGGCAATTTCAGAGTACAACATAATCGTCCGTACAATCCAGTGCTTCACAGGTCATTAGCTGTAGTTTCTGCACCTATAATGCATCAAGGGGTACCGTTGGAGTAGAGCTAAGAGTACCCTACAGGTTATACACCACTAACCTGGCTACCGTAAGGATCAAAAATCTTGGGTGGACTACTTTCTTGCATGGCATCTGGAAAAAGTGCTTTAAAATGTCTGAAAATGCACTAGTTATATTTAGCTTTGGCGATTATAGAGAATCTTGGGTTGCCGGTCTGACATCGGTCGAGTTTGGTGATTCGTAACTAAAAATTGTTCTGGTCATCATAATGTTCAAAATTTGGTTATTTGATGATTTCAGCTTGTACTTTGGGGTGATGTTGTTGTATTTCCTCTGTGAGAGTTTTAAATGTGAAAGAAACATGCTCAAAGTTGCCATTTTCCCATAGACTACTGTGTATAAGTGAGTTAGTGGTGTGTAACCTACAGTAGGTGAATCTCTGGAATAGACCATGAATAAGAACCTGGCTGTGTAGCCATGGCACCAAAACACGCCCTGTGGAACGTGAAAGGATTTTGTTGTTTGTCATCTTTCCCCTCACGTAAATACGCAATGTAATCTGCTGCATGAATTAGTACAAAATAGGACGAAGACATATAGTTCGTTGTTCGGCTACTAAGCCCGTAATCCTGGCCAAACTATACTTCCCCAGTGCCCATGCCATGTTCATGTATATGTACATAACATAATTGACTTTTGCTGCAGACTTGTTGCGGTTAGGAAGGACTAAGTCCGTTCTAAACGAATTATTACTTATTAGGCCGGCATTGGCGATGCTATCACTACAATCCATCTTGCAAATGAAGCTTGCTATAGTGTGTTTATAAATAAAGTTGTTCACATGTGATAATTCTAGGTGTTAAGACAGGCCTCATCACTTTTCGCGCGACTAAAAGACTAGTAAACTGTCGGATCAACAGATTTAATACTCTCAGTATAATAGCCCTGATTTGCTGTGGTAACGGTTTTAGCAAGCCAGATTTACAATATTAATTCCAAAACTCGTTTCTCGTTCGTAAAATCTGCTATCTTAGAGGAAACTAAGTAGTTCGATAGCTATTCCAGATTTTATGATCAATCCATTTCTGTTGTTTTGACAAAATTCGTTTCTCGATGAAAAAAGCTGTTATACGAACGAACCGACCTTTAAACACCCCTCAACACACACGCACACACACCACACGCAAATTACATACAAATATGTAAGGGTGGAGAATAGGTAAATAACTGTAATACTTTACTCAATTTAGGTAAACTTTACTTAATTCAGGTAAAACTTAATGACACATTTTGTAAAGCTTGCGCCTTTAAAATTGTTCAAAACCCATATTTGTGCATGGTTGCGATGCTTTGACAATGTTAACTCTCAACTGAAATCAACACCAACACCTTCACGTATAAATGGAATGGTTTCGTAATAAAAACCACAAGAAAATACACTATTATGCACGCTGTTTGAACGATCCGCCACCTTGTTGTATTTATGACTGTTTATGTATCGACGGATTTTTAAAAACATGTATTTACAACACAACAGCCAAAATCGTGTCAAGTGTTTGGCACCGGGGGTTTGGCATCGTAATGTGGTTTTAATATGTGAACTATGATGCAGCGCTTTTGTGTATAAAATTGTGTTTTGTTCTTTTTTAGTGAATTAATTGAGAGGAAATTGAAGTAATATTACATTTAGTTGAACATGAGCCTGTAAGCTCTAATTATGGAGTTCGATGCTTACATAATTTTGTGTAATTTTCATATAACTTGTGTGATTCTGCTGTATTTTTTTTCTGTATGAAGTAGAGTTGGCCGGACTTTGTCTCTAAAAATCACCAAAAACTGTATCTGAAAAAAAAAATTGCGATAGTGTTTTGTTCGTTTCATTCCCTTTTTGTTAAGTCCGAAGTAATCCATTTTTTGAAACAAAAACGGCTGATTTTACATCCATACAGTAAAAAATACATTTTGACTTGCCATGGACGGTGTACACGTTCGAAGTCAGACAGAATAACAGTAATGATATATTGCATATGTGACGGTTTTGTGTTTTAAGCCACTGATTGTACCAATGATATTCGTAAACGAACACACAATGATTTATGAGAAGATTAGGCTATAGGCCAGTCAATCTAGCAAAAATAATAGCTATACCTGGAAAAAATTAGAACAGAAATGATTTTTGTTGGAAACATCTCTAAGAACCTTCCACATTAACATATTAAAAATAAAAAAATGGATGCTCGGGAAAAATGGAAATTTGCATAAACCAAAATGGCCGCCAGACATATATGTTTCAATAATATAGGCACATAGACACTTAATTTTGGGAAATATCACACAATGACTAGCATTATACAAGTGGTCTGTATGAATATAATCATAAAATGTTTTACAGAGAGGGCCAATTGAAAGCCCCACCAAATGGTGGTAATTTTTAAAATGGCGCCAATGTCCCGCCAAAATAAGTTTATTATAAAAAGGGATGCTTTGTGTCTATATTTGTATACTGATGCTAAATTGGAATGAATCCGTGAAACATGTACATTTCACAAAACTGTTTAAAACAGTAATTGTGTTAAAAAGGACCACTCCAAGATTTTTTTTATATCATTTGAAAGTTCTTATCTTGGTGTAATTTTTTATTTTTTTTCTGCACCAATTTCTAAATGCCTAACGTATTAAACAAACAACAAACCAAATCCTTTTTTATAAACCGAATATTGTGGCCCGGAGTGATTCTGTGCCCGTGCTTGCTCTGAAGAGGCACAGCGAAGCAGAAAGTCTTGTGGAATTTAAAATCACACAAAAACAGTTTGGACTAAATTAATAATTGATTTAAACATGCTTTCACTCAAAAAACCTATCATGTTACTGTAAATAGTGACAACTGATGGTGGCCGATAGAGTCCGGGCCGTTGAAAACTGTTCTTGCTAAGCGCTACCATGGCTTTGGACACACTTTAAAAGCAGAAAATTTCAGCAATATTAGCCTAATCAAGTTGTTAAAATATGAAATATTAAAGTATTAATATCCAATTTCAATAATGACTGCGATCTCATGTCATCATGTCGCGAGGTGTCCTGATCCCTTTTACCCCCCTGGCTTGAAACAGCAGAGTAATTGCGAGGGTGCGCATGTCTGTATGTGTGGTGGTGTGTGTTACGTTGTTTTTCAGTTTCAGTTTCAGTTATTTACCAATATAACATCAACAAATAAAGATGATGACAGAAAAGCATTGGTGGGTTGACCAGAAGAGAGCAAAGCTCATACAAGGTCTGGCCACCCTTAAGTTAATTAAATCACATAAGTACAAGAAAGGACAGTAGACACAGAAGAAAAGCGCATAGTGCAAAACGAGACAAGACGAGAAAAGTGAGACAGACAGTATATGGTATGGCATTATAATAGAATATTAGGCATCAAAAAACATACGACTTAAATGCAATGTAAACACAAATGGAGAGCCCATAACGCTAAACTCTGATCTGTATATATTGTGATACAAGAAAAAGTTTGTAGTCGTTTTAAAAATGTTTTAACGGTATTGCCAATTACGAATTTGGGGATCAATGGTATTCCCATATAATGGACTTGGGTTTGATTGTTGTTTCTTTCCAGATATGAAGAAAAATTATAAGGTCTATAGAGGTCAACTGACCTAGTACGGTAAGAAGGATGGCACTAGAGTCGAAAATAATCATCAAAAATATTGGGGATCAAACCATTTTTGAAATAAACATGAAGAGCGCCTTGATATTGTGAATATCATCTATCTGAGGTATTTAATTTTTAAACAAAGGGGATGTATGAGCGAGGTAATGAGAGTTAGTGCATAAGCGAATAATTTTCGTGTGGGTTTGTTTGAGATGAATACGACGTAAGTTACGATTATTATTATCAGCCCAGATTATATTGCAATATTGTATATGTGTTAAAACCAAGCTGGAGTAAAGCGAAAACAATGTTGGGCCAGGAAGTGTATGTTTCAGTCTAAAAAGAATTCCAGTGTATTTTGAAACAATGTTGGTGATATAAGTATTGTGTTGATTCCATGTAGAATGTCGTGGTAAATCGTTGTCGAATGCATTCGAACCGGTTTTGGTTAGTTTTTTTTTTTTTGTCTCCTTCGAAAAGTTGAGGTCCGATTTAAACCAGACTGGGGGTTAAGTACAAGACACTCTAAATATTTTACTCTTCTAGTGGTAAATTTTAATCGTTTGGATGTTAAAAGGGAACAACCCTTCAGATGATTAAAACTTTACTCAACTGATAGACGAAAGCTTTTTTACTCCTCTAAAGTGTAAAATTTTAATCAACAGTGGAGTAAAATTTTAATCAACAGTGGAGTAAAATTTTAATCAACAGTGGAGTAAAATTTTAATCAACCCTGCTGATTTTAAAAGTTTAATCAACCATGCTGATTAAAAGTTTAATCAACCATGCTGATTAAAAGTTTAATCAACCAGGAAGGGTTGTTCCCCTTTGAATCCACAGCAGGGTAAACTTTAAACATTTACTGCGAGTGTAAAAATTTACTATCTGTGAGTAAAATTAACTCATTATGAGTAATACTTTTAATCAACAACAGAGCAAAAAACATTTTACTCAACCAGTGTTGAGTAAGTTTACTCTGCATGGGGTCACTTTTTTTAAATTACCTGCCAGGCAGTCTGTGTGAAATAAAAATACCATATGAATGACATGCAGACTACAGAGCAATTGCAGTTGGAATCTTATTTATTGAACCTTTGATTGGTTGCATTGTAAGAATGTATAACTAATATAGACAAAAGCACCACAATGTATAATGCATTTGACTTCACAAAAAAACTCAACAATTCCTAGACCAAAAGAATGGAAAGTGTAAATACTCTAGAGTGTCAGGGGGGAAAATGCAAATTATCCAAGATGATGGCAGCCAAGGTAACTTTGATATGCACTTTTTTTGTTAGTTTTATCTGGTTAGTCTGAATTGTGAATGCGTTTTTATTAATTTTGAGGTCAACAAATCCATTTATGGAAGTTGCATGGAGTTTTAACTTTTCATTTCTTTAAAATGAACAGGGGGGTAGGACATGACAACCTAACGGCAACAGCAAATTCAAAACAGCATCAACTAACTTCCGAGGGGGCTTGTCTGTTTCAAAGGACTTAACGGTCGGAGGGCGCTCTCACGCATATCGAACGGTTACACACAAGACTTGACTAAAGACTAGGCCTGTCACGAATATTAAATCTAAAATGAACGTTATTGGAAAATTACACTATTTTGCAGCGGGTAATCCACTAACCCCAAACCGACGGATTTTGAAGTCAATATTTTTTTTTAATTTATCATGATATTACTAAGATCTTTTGAACAAAGGTTTAAGAGATGATTTTTTAATATCATGGGACCGGAGACTGCCATAGAAATGCATGTAGCATTCACAAATTACCGTTTGGAAATCCCCAATGCCCAAATATAGCAGATCCATGTCCTACCCCCCCCCCCCATTGAAAATGGAATTTTATGTATATGAGGGCGCACTTTAAAATAAAAGACAGACATGTACAGCTGAAACATCACAAAGGACAATGTTGGCAAATATCCTGTAACTTCAGAGGACTATAGATTTACTCCGAGAAGTTAACCTATATCAAATAAACATGCAACCAACTGTGATATTCCAAAGAGTGCTACCATTGAAATGCACAAGTCAACAAACTTTTGGTTACTGGTTTTCACCAAGGCGAACTCAGATTAGTGATGCCTAAAATATGTTCCCGCCAAAATGTCTTCTTTAAAAGTGAATTTTAAATTGATGTGCTAGCTTATAGCTTGGGGCACTTGTGACCTGATGGAATTTAGCAGTCTTACGAAAAACACACAAGTGGGACATGGGCTTTATCCATCAGAGGCTAAATTAATCAGGGTTGGTCACAGCCAAACCTAGCTCATCGGAGGTTTCAGGTGCTCGGAACCTGTTTTAAATGGCCAATATGGAAGCTTAATAACCAAGAACTGCACTTCACATAGCTTACAATGATATTTTATGCTGCTGTTTAGCAGTCTATCTGCAGTAGATAGCAAGTATGATGACAATAATGTCAATTTCTGTTAAAGTCACCAAAAAGTTTGAAATCTCTTGGAAATGCCATGGATGTATGTTTCAGCAAGATTACAACTTTACAAGTTACTTAAAAACATGTTATTTTCAAGATTGATTAATTACCCCACCATATGCCTGGCCATTGCGAGAAACAAAATTTAATGACAGTGGGCCACAAACCTAAACTTGGCCCCCTCAAAAAAGCTTGGATTTGCCTAAAATGGCTGCTGCAATTTTCAGCTCTAGATATCATGTTGGGCGCATTTGGATCCACAGCCTCTCCCCCGACTTGCCTAAAAAAGTTGAGATTTTTTTTTTATTGTTCGAATCATCAAAATCAATAATCCATGTGTGTACTAATACGACGTGCAAATTTGGTCGTACCTGTAACAAGAAAATTTGCAAGTTGTATTTTCTGTCGTAAACGCGACAGACAAATTAATAGCACAGTGGCCTATGGGAAAGTGGGAAACAAGATTTGAACACATAACACAAAACCGCCAAGGCAGGATCAACTAAAAAGTTGTGAATGACATGTTCTCAACGATATCTAGCGAACAATTAATAAAACAGTAGGTGTTGATGGACTCACAAATTATGCACCTTAAAGGAGCATGTAATCAGCAGTTTCCATCACTATTTAAATTGTAGGCCGAATCTCTTATTCACAAACTTTTGGACGATCCCCGACTGGCAGTTTAATCTTATGAGGAAATGCCTTGTTTTGTCAGTCCCATAGGCCACTTTGCTGTAATTTCTGTCCGTCCTTTGTAAGGACAGAAAATACAAAATTTCAGAATGTTGTACAGATATGACCAAATTTGAACGAAGGATTAAGGACACATGGAGTTTTAATGTGACAGATCAGATTTTGATATAAAAATCTCAACTTTGTAGGAAAGTGGGGGGGGGGGGGCAAAGCTGTGGACCATTTTTTGAAATTCCACTGTAAAAACACTTTGGCCGGGAACCTGGGCTAGAGGTGACCCAGATTGAATTTCCAATTATATTAATGAAAAGCTGTAGCGTGACCTTGAAATCAGAAATAATTTGGCCTAAAAATAAGTCATTTCAAAGTGCGACTCGATAGTATTTCAGACAATCTAGCAAATCCGCGATTACAGGAACCCCTAATCGGCCCCCTGGCCGACCGAAGTGAGGAATAGGTCCAGAGGGCAGCAGACTGAGTAAGGTAAATCGACACACTATCAAATTATGCTAACCTCTCCAAAACGGCCAAAAAGAAAACAATAAAACTCCAACTCTAACCATGCAACAGTACAACACTGATGGGCCAGTCCAAGATTTGATCAAGTCTACCATGCTGCTTTCGGTGCACACACTGACCGTTGCGCGGAGAGATTTCACTCGTTAGCTGTAAATATTCTGTGGGGGCGGTTCGTAAAAAACTCGCGCTTTTTCATATGGTGTCAAACATTGGAAGCAGGGAATTCAATTTTAGAAATCTACATGGATCAGGAACATCGTCAACCAACATTTATCGCTATCTGGTGGAATTGAATGCAGGAGAGGAGAAGACAGACACCAAATCGACTCAATTCTTGTGCGTGTGCTGTCTGCGGAGTTGCATGGCGATTCGTGCATTGTACAGGTATTTTGATGGAATGAAAATTCTCCATTTTTGTATAAACACATGAGTCATAATGTCAGCGGGAAATTCAAGTATTGGCCAACAAATGTATAATTGGTAGTTTTATCTCATATACATCGATAGAGGAGATCCAGATATACACAGCAATGTTCATGTTGAAGGGTCTGGACTCCGAAAAAAGGT
>JAMKCH010004635.1:0-50616 GCA_023653785.1 Ophioderma brevispina
CAAGATAATTGACCCGATTCCCTTCCGACGTACCATCATCGATATTCATATTAAGTCTTTGCATAAATGCGGAGCCAGCATGAGTGGGCCATAAAGTAGTTAACTTACATGATAAATTTAGATTTTGAGATAAATTCAAAAACACAGACATACAAGCAAACAATGCAACAGTTGAGGAACTTATAGATAATATGTGCACCAACCAGTGTTCATTTTGTGGTTTCTACAGTGCTATGCACACACAACTAAGTTAAAGGGGGATGGCCCGATGTAAGGATATGAGTTTTCATCTTGACAGATTTTGGGGGGGGCCTTCACCCAAAAAGCCCATCTGTAAAAACGTGATTTTGTAAGCCCTCATAGAGTATCTGTGTAAAACTTAATAATGGTCGACCAAATGGGGCCCATTTTCGCACATAACTTCCAAACCAAACATCCTTTGGCCTCTAAGATTTCACAGGGTAATGTGAAAAATAGTAGCTTTCTTCTGATACCAAAATGTTGACCACTTCGGTAAAACTCGGGAGCCTTCTGAGGGGACGAGCTATTAGCGATCGGGTCCATGGACCTTTAAACAGCTTCTTAACTCCGGACCACCACAGGGACTTTGATGTCGTTAAATGATACGTCCAAATTGGAGATACACTGCATTAAATCAAAGTTCATTCGATGGTGACTCAGTCTTGGTCCAATAAGTGATCTGCTTACACAATCACTCTCTTTAAATCTTTGTTCGATAATCTTAATACTTTTATAATATCATTTACGTTATGAAAACAAAATTGTCAGGGTTAGTGGATTAGCCCCGCTGCAAAAAGGTGTTAATGATCATTTAGATTTCTACCTCTACATTGTATCTCTACAATTTATACTTTCCTGGTGATGGTGTTCACTAGTCTGGGTTCTCAGTGATCTCTTTTATATGTTGTTCATAAATTACATTCTCAGATTAAACTGCCTCCTACATTATCAGATAGATCAAGATCTTGTAGAATTTTAATGAAAGGGACTTTGTTAAACTATTAGAAAATTAACTGGGATCAAGTTCATAGTTCGTCATGAGAGTGGCACTAGTTCGTATCTACATTATATTTTCACTGATTTCACAGAGAAAAACATTTTTGGCGTTTCATTTAGTTGTGAGTTTTCAATTAAAAAATTTTTTAGTTTTTTCTTTTTAGATTTTAAAATTATTAATATTTTATTTCCCATTCCCATTTAAGTCGACTTAATAATTAGCTAATTCAAGTGGCGTAACTACACACAATCGAGTTTAACCCAGAAAAGAGAGGGCTGTACATATTGTGCTGAAAATAGGTTATTTAAATGAGTAATTACACAACTCTTCCAAGAAAAAACTCATCTTTATGTGTGGGGCAAATGAAAGTTAATAACATGTTCCTTTAATTTTATACAAATTCACCCTTCTATGGACTGGGAACAAAATGGCATAAAAAATAGAACAAAGTTATGTTTCCTATACTTTACTGTAGGTGGGCATACTGGACCCCTCATTTACTAGGGGGTGTGTGATTTCTTGTGGTATCCCTGAAAGGGTAGATACTTGGGGGCATAAAGTTATCCAAAATGAGTGTCAATTAAAAACTAAGCATAAAATCACTATGGTGTCACCTGTGCACCTCAATTAGTCGGAGATTTAGGTCTCGGATCAAAATCCCATTTTATGTCACATATTACATTTAAATTCTAATTTGGTGTGGAGTGAAATGTCCTTTATATCATGTCATTACTGGCCATTTTTATTTGATCTGTCTCATTTGCATTCTCCAAAAGGATGGGTGGCGGTTTCCCTGGGTTCTTCTCCTGCATATATTGCTTAAGATGGTGGCACTGTCTCGATCAGTCAGACACATCTCAGAAGGCGCCGGAATTGACGTCTTTTGGCAAAATCTACAAGGATAAGCTTCATACATCTTTAGAATCACAGTCGCATGGAACATGAACAAAACTACGGTGGTGAATTATTTGTTGGCCCGCAGTGTAGGAAATATTTTTCTTCAGATCGCGATTGATTGATCACTCTTTAATTCACAAAGATTAACGTCAGTATGTTTTGGTTGCATTACAGCTAAATCAATTTTGACTGGTACTCAACAAATGACTTAAGGGTGCACACTCCTCCAGGGCACCGATGCAGATACTCCTACACAGAAACCATTTCAATGCATGTATGTGGTAAATGTTTTGGGCAGAAACAGAACCCACTAAGCTGTGCATCATGCGAAATCACGCTCGTAACAAACAGTCAGGTGCACTGATTAATGCTTAAATGTTTTGGTCAGTGAAATCGAGTGAACCTGACGATATAAGAACTCACACTGTTGACAAACCATTTCACTGCCTCAGTGTGGGTAATTTTAAACCACAACACTGTGAGGCATTCGGCGGAATGTAAAGCTGGAGACCAACCATTTCAGTGCACTGAATGTGGTACATGTTTCATATATAAATCAAATTTAGACATGTCATGTGAAAGATCCACTTGTGAAAACACCTTCATGGCACTGAATTTCAGAAATATTTCAGCACGCAAATATTATTTACCAACAGACCTAGATCTCACACGAAAACACCATTTCAATGCCTGAATGTTCGAAAATATTTCTACATCCATATTATTTCAGCCACACATTTGAGAATTCATCACTGTTGTAACCCATTTTTTTTCAATGTCATTTCTGAAGGTGGTAACGTTTCACATGCATCATCTTTACAAAACATGTGAGAATTCACACTGGTTACAAACCATTTCAATGCACATGAGTGGTAAATCGTTCGAGGAAATCCACTTTAACATGCATGTGGCTCAAAATATCACCCTGGTGCAGCACAGGTTTGGCAATGCATTGCAAATGTGTAAGTTGTTTCCTCAAAAAAATCATCTTTAGCCTCACATGTCAGAATGCACCCTGGTTACATTTACAAGGTGACAAACCGATCTTAAGTGCCATGATGTGTTAAAGTGTTCACAAGTAAATCAAATTTATACACACCAAAAATTCCGGCCTACACTGACGAAAAACCGTTTCAATGCACTGAATGTCATAAATTTTCAGAAATCAAAATATATTTAACCCGACATCTGAGAGTTCACACTGGTGACCACCCTTTTCAGTGCACTGAATGTGTTAAACGTTTCATCACACACAAATCATCTGTAAGTCTATCCTGAGAGTTGTCATACGGTTGACAAACCATTTCCATGCACTGAATGTGGTAAACGTTTCCCCCCCCACATGCAAATCATCCTTTACAAAATCATGTGGGAATTCCAAACTGGTGAAAAACCATTTCATGCCTCTGATGGGGGAAAAGGTTCACATTCAGTTCAACTTTAAAGAAACATGGCAGAATTCACACGGGTGATAAACCTTTCAGTGCAATGAATGTGGTAAACATTTCACAAAAGCCAAATCACCATTAAAAAATCATGCGAGAATTCACACTGGTTAAACATTTAAAGTCTGACTCATAGATTTCTGAATATAATTTTTTAAACTATTATTAAAAATGTCAACAGAAGCTAAGTATAGTCACCCTAGAATCTCTCCATTCCATTTTTGAGATGAATCGGAGTTTTCGTTTGATGCATAAACATTTATGGTGTATATAACCGTGCCAAGGATACTGTGTAAACAAAATCCGGATCCGGATTTTTCTAAACAAATATGTGATGTTCTATAGAATATTTCGATTTGAGTTTAGCTATTTCACACAGTGATTAGTATATGGACACGCATATGTACATGCACAAACACAATTTGTTTGAAAATTGAGGCGCGCCCTCATCGGGAAATCTCGAGTCGGCCTTTAAATGCCTAATGTGGTTAGATGTTTCATATCAGAAATCACTTTAGATATGCATTTGAGAATTCACACTGGTGCCAAATGCTCGGAATGGTGAAGTGTTACTCACACAATCAAATTCTTTAAAACCCACACATGTGATATATACCTGGTGGACATGTTTATCAATGCACTGAATGTGATTTTTTTAAGCAATCAAATAACCCGCCAAGTGAAATTCACACAAGTGGACCAAAACCATTTCAATGCACTGAATTTGTAGTCGTAGGTTTGCACAATCGTGCACTTAGTTATCACTAAAGGAGGAAAAGAGTCGATAGGTGAGTGGAGTGGTCCCTCCCTTTCATTCCTTCCTGACTGTGTTTCAAAACTAGCACCCCGCTGGATTTGGCCTGTGGCAGCCACTTTTAGGTCATCCGAGCAGTCGGAAAGAACTTATTTTCGGCATGATTCTGTATGCCTGTCCTTGTGTGTGTCAAACATTTAGTATACACCTTAGGTTAGGGTCGCATGTCATAAGGTGGTGCTTTTTGTGGTTACGTGGGTCCAAAATGGCAAACTTTTTTTTTTGATTTGTTATAGAATTGCCAAACTACTACACGTCAAACCATTTTTAACCTTAAAATTGCCTACATTAAGTAATTACTTAGCCCATAGGCCGCCATGTAAATCTAAATTTTCAAACGAGTTTTCTCACATGACTGATTACGGCTAAAATTTTACTGGCTTCACTGATCAACTGGTATTTTCCAGGTTATATTATGGCTAACCCATGTTTAGGAGCATCCATATATGAATACACGTGTCTGGCACCAGCTATAAGTTGATAAATCCTGACCCACCATAAAACCATTACCATGACTTGTGGCTATGCCAAGCAGATGCTACCTTAGTGATCAAATTAAGAATACTTTAATTAGGCAACTATTTACATGATTTAAATTACTCTTTCCATTCATTAATAATTATGCGTCGCTAATTAGTATTAATGTTCCATTGAATTTCTCCGAATATGCAAAATTGCTTGATCCCCTTGCCAAAATGTTGTCATTTTTCCTACCCTGAATATGTTAACAATTATGTGCTTGGTCGATTTTTTGTATATGTTCTCTACTTGTCTGAAACCTGCAGTTTTGCACAGCTGCCTCATCAAGTCCCGTGGGAAACAATCTTTGCGGTTTGATGCTAGACGCGATATGCATAGTGCAACGCCCTATTCACTACCGTGTTAATATTGATGGTTTTAAACCATAAACTGCAGTTTTTTTGCACGTATCTTGGGACAGAAATGGGATTGACAGCTGAAATTTCAGGAAGACATTGAGAAAAAAAACGCCTTTCAGTTATCTGACTATCAAAATCCATAGCTACTTCGGTTAAATCATGGGGTCTCAAAATACGATCGGAACAATTAAGCACCTTTAGACAACAATAACTTGGCCAAATGTGGAAATTTCCTTAAGGCACTATCATGATTTTGCTAAATCAGAAAATCAAATAATTTATCAACACAAGAATAGTCTTTAAAAAAGACAATCATCGCGTTAGTGGCTTTGAATGGTTGAAGACTAGGTACATGAAGAATTACACAGTTTGACCATAAACTTGTGCATCAAATATTTATTATGAGAGTATACATAAGGTCTTATTTGGAATGTTATAGGTAAAATACTAGGCTAATATAAATTATCTAACACTATATACAATACATGAACATATTACTGTAACATACCTGGATACTGAAACGGCTCGTTTTCCTACTTTTGGCGTCAAATGGCGCGTCATGGCATCATTTGGCGTCTCTGGCGCGTTCTGGCGTCACTGACGCCATTCCGGCGTCCTCTGACGCCATTCTGGCGTCACTGGCGCCAAAATGGCGTCACTGGCGCCATAATGGCGTCACTGACGCCATATTTGCGTCAGTGACGCCATTTTTGCGTCACTGACTCCATTGTGGCGCTGGCGACGCCATGTGACAATCCCCCCCCCCCCCCCCCACCCTAATTCCACTTGAAATGGAGTCAGAAATGCCACAATTCATGCATAGTTGTCAGAATTTAAAATCAATTGCTCAACTAATGCTTGAGTATGATTAATTGTCTTTTTAAAAGGTAACTATCCCAAGGGATGGAATGTTGCCAAATGTCATTATTGGTATGTTTTTGTTATAAATGATTGAGAATGTTTGTGGGATATTCTGCAATATTAACTGTTTGAAAGGCCTTTAAGGTGCAAATAATCATTACTTACGGGGGATGGCCCGTTTAGGATAATGAAGCTTTCATCTGATAGGTTGGGCCTTCATCATAAATATCCCCATCTGGAAAGTTTCGCGACGATACTACTTCAATCCGTTTTATTGCGAGAGCTAAAAACGTGATTTTGTAAGACCCAAGAGTACTGTGTACAATTATATTGGTCGAAGACCACAATGGGGAACATTTTCGCATCATAAACTTCTAAACCAACATCCTTTGGCTCTCAGAGTTTCACAGTGTAAATGAGAAAAATAGTAGCTTTCTGCTGAACCAAAATGAATGCCCACTTCCGGTAAAATCTGGGGCTTCTGGGGACGAGGCTATTTGCGATCGGGCCATGTACCTTTAATAATAATAAATGTTTTATGTCTGGAATCAAATCTGAGACGCTTCTCCCGCGCCGATCGCAGTGAGTGTTTGAGCGCCGAGCGTATCACGCAACAAAGTACAATTGACCTCTGCTGAATTGGCCACTCGCGCTAAACGTATTACGTTCTCAAAACACACAGCAAAGGACTTCTATTTTTCCTCTTTCCATTTCAGTCTGTGCATCGCGGTAAACGCACAAATTTTTAACAGACGCGTCTCAGATTTGATTCCACAAATAGTAGACCATCTTTATGTTGTTTTACAGTGGGATTAAAATTACTTGGACAGAAGATAAATGGACAACCTCATGTAGCACACGTGCTACATAGATTTTTGCACAGTCTTTAACCATTTACGCATCACAAACGGAGGTGCAATGTTCCTTCTGTATGGCAGTCCACATGCGCTTGTGTTTGTTCCTATCCCAACAAAGTATTATCAAGACAGTAATTGAATTATGTCATGGGAAAATCTAAGTTGATCCCTGGGTGATATCTTTTTTATTGGATTGGCCATAACCCATTGAGGAGAGCCCATCAAACAATAACCCTTTCAACCTGGCCAATTCTTTGGTTATAATGAATGTTGGAAAAGCATTATTATGTGTCCACCCTTTTCAGTTAAAGACACTTATCAGTGATTCACCGAAAAATCAAAATTTTGAAATTGCCAGAAATAGCTTAAATCGAAGGGCAGTCTGGACAATCCTCATAGTATTTTTGCAACTGAAAACTTAACGGAAAAGGAAGAAAACGCAGTGCTCAAAAATTGAATCTCCATTCAATTACGTGTTTGTAGTAAGTGTCCGTACGACAGCAACTACTAAATGTACGATTTTGTCCTTATTAGGTTTGCTTTCAGTCTTTGCAACTTGTAGGGTATGGTTAGGATACTATACTTGTAATGCGAAAATCAGATTTTTGATGAATTTTTAAGAGTTTCTTACTTATCAAACAACTTGATAGTGCCTTTAAATACTGTCATTTTTTAAACCCCATTACACAATACTTTGAGTCACTGAGATATGTTCATTAAGGAGAACCGTCTAAAAAAATTATATACGATATACTCTATAAATAATTATTGAACACATATCGGTGTTTCATGGAAACGGGATTAACTTAACCATAAAAAATGATTAAAAAACAAGTTTGTCTTCCAGAGCACTATTTGAAATTCGTGCTCGTGTATATGGGATATGTAAACGTGTTTACGGTATTACACACCATTCACTGTGACGCTTTCATAATGTGCATTTCTTTATCTGTGTATGACACACACGTGCCGGCGGTATCGCATTACACGTTACACAATAGCGCGAATTTTAATAGCGCATGGTCAGACTAGGTGGTTTAATTCATTATTTATGGTTAATAGAATTCCGGTTTTAGATGAAACCACTCGATATGTGGTCGAATAATTATTTTATAGATATTTTGTATAATATTGTGCGTTGTACAGGTCTCTCCTTTAAAAGGTGCATTTCATGATCCCAACACATTTATTTTTGTTAATGATTCATTATATATCCTCAAGAAAAAGTTATTTCCAAATTTCAGTTGATGCTGATGTGCTTTTGATTTTCACAAGCAAATTAGTTTTGTATCGCGCTTGCCCCCTAGGCCACTGATTGTAATTTTCTTTCAGAGTAAATTTAATTTTGGTATCATAAGATAAGGCACACAATGCCCTTGGGCCAACAGTTCAGATGATATAAAATATCTTTGAGGTATTTGAGGATGAAAGTGTGTATCACAAAATGCCCCTTTACATACAAGAACATAGATTAGAATTAGGCTTTCTGTATTTATTTTAAAAAACTGGGGTTCCTTGGTTATCAGTATTAGACTGGTTTTACATTATATGTATCAGTGCCAATCTAATGGTGTTATGTTAAAGCCAAATTAGCACATTTTTTGGGGAGGGCGCCCAATTTGTGCAAAAATTTGGAGATTTTTACCACAGTTGCCATTGGTAAAATGGCTTAGTAAACTATAACCTGTGAATTGGTTAAGCTCGCAAATGTCTATGTGTCACAAACGAAGGAATTTTGTACTAGAATAATTATTATCGGGGATCCCCGATAATAATTCAAACGGCTGCTTCGAAAATGGCCTTCCCAATGTGAAATAGCCGGGAAATAGCGACATGTACGTGCCTATTATCATCCATTAGTTGTTTTAATAGTTCGGGCAAGTCAAGTTAGAGGTTATTTTCCTGAGGTGGCACTATTTCATCATGGACGGACATAAACGTAGCATTTCCAGCTTCTCCGTGAAGTGCAATCTGGGATTCCCAATTCTAATGACAAAAATCGCTTATTTTGTGATAAATACGCAGTTTTAGCATTCTCTGTCGCAGGTATAGTTTCCTGACAATTACCAACGTAACTGTGAAAAAATATCAAATTTGAAAAATTGGGGGCGGGCTTCAAAAAAATGTGCAAATATTGCTTTTTAAAACAAAAAAGTGACCTTTTACTTGTCCAAAACATCCAAATTTTGCCTGGACCCAACCATTATGGCTTGGAATACATGTATTTACTTCATTATTCATTAATTTACAGAGGAATTCAGCCAAATATTTTAAAGATGACATTGAAATATACATGTTTTCTTACTAATATCAAAAATCCTTCAGGCTGAGGGAGTGAGTGGTGGAGTGAGGCAAATGATCGGCAGTGCCCTTTATTAAAGTTCATGCGACCTTGTAGCTGATCAGTTTAATCATTTGGATAGACCCATTTATTGAACAACTTATATTTTTTTTTGTTATCCTAAATTGCTTGGCCGTTACTCATCAGCGGGGACTTGATGGCTTTGCGGAACTCGCCCAGTTGGGGACTTGGGGAGCTTGCGTACATCGGCCAGCGGGGACTGTGGAGTTCGTGGGGGATAAACTCGCTTTATAACGATTTTTATCTAACTCGCCTTTTCTTAACTCCTCCAAAAATCTATCCATAATGTACCTAGGATGTCTATATGCCTGTAGTTAATTTTGTACGTGTTTTTTATTCATGCTACTTTATTTGGGTTAGATTTTTGTACCAAAGTGCAGGTCACACAAATATGCTTATTTCTCTTTTCAGACAACTCGACTGACTTGGATGGCCGGCTATGAAATAAAGTGTAACATAGATTGGTCAAGGTACATTTGGTGGGATTTTGCGCTGTCACATCTTGAAATGGTTTTTGAAATAGAGCGTGTTATAATGCCGACACGGCATAACGCGGCTTTTGCTGACCGCTAGGGACCCGGCTTTTTTCGCTTATCTCAGCTGTTTCTATTGAAGGAACATACCGGTATTGTGGCATGCTCGAACGGCACTACGCTATCATATTTCGACCAGGAAACAGCTGGGGTCAAAAGAATCCCGTTCCAGAAAATTCCATTGCATTTCTTTCTCTTGAGGTTTGTTTACATGGAGGCCTCACTATTACCACGTTACTTATCATACAGGGTGGAGTTATTTTGTATTTCCTTAATTGGTGTTACTACCAGGAATAGGTGTAAAGTACAAGAAACATTAATAAGTGTTCATCATAAAATTTTAGTGATGTTGATTCACTTCGTGATATGAAAAAAAATAAATAGGGCCAAACTGCTGATGATTTGAACAACGCGCGTAGCGGAGGTCGAATTAATTACCAGCTCGGCCTTGGCATCATTTCCTGCCCAAAACAGCAAATGCCGCTATCGGCTGTTTTATACTGGTGAAGTAGCGGTATGCAACACGGCAAAAACCTTCTAAGAGCAGGTTTGATTTAGCGGTATCGCATTGCGCTAAAAAGCGGGTCGGGGCTTGTTTCTACTGAGCAGGATAATGGATCGACCCGCTTCCGGACGCGGGAGGAAAACGTCCCCAGGAGGGAAAACACGCTCATAGGAGTAATCAGAGAGGGTCCTAAACTAGCCTTGTAAAATCAAGTGGGTGTGATATTAAATGTAAAATTGTCATTTTTCAACAAATCAACTGATTCGATTTAGATGCCAAAAGTCGGGCAAAAACCTTGCACAAAATAATGACTATTGGGAAAAGGACAGCTCTGATTTCTTCAGTTTCAAAAGTTACAGCATTTTTCTTCCATAATCCCAAGTCCACGAAAAGACACCAAATATAATTTGCATAGGATTTAATTGTGGAAATGATCAGTTTAAATTTTATGTCTGTGGACTTATGAAATCACACACATTGTCATAAAACATAGATGTTGTTCTTTGTATCTTGCCAAAATAGATTATTACAGACTTTTCTCAAAAAGTGGGGTTACATCAGAAAAAAAAAAATTGGTTAAATATGAAATTTCAAAATAAGTCATTGTTCCTTGCATGATATTTAAAGAACAAAGGAATGGGCTTTCCAATCGTGTTTGTTTCATCTGATTTTGCTTTTGTCAATTATCAATGTAGTATGATATACCAAATCTATTTTGAGCCACTTTTATGGGGCTTACGCTATCACACAAAACAAAACAAGGATCAGTGCACCGATTGGATTGCACGACTTTTTCCGTCAGAGGTATTTAAAAAATGTAGGATAAACAGATAAAGCGTGAAATCCGATGGGTGCACTGAGCCCTGTTTGTTTTGTCGAATATCATAAAGGCTCCATGAATATATGACGGGCAGAGATGTTCGCAACAAGTTATGCTATGTGTCTTGAAGCTCACAAAAGATTTGCACAATCGACCACAAAATGTAGTCTAGTTTTCTCAACCAAAAGCTTAATAGTCCAACATTAATCAGTGCATGATAAATATTTTCTTTTCAGAAATAACAATACAAAATGTATCTGCATGTCAATGAAATGGATCGCTTGAATTTTTTTGCAAAATTGGTAGCTGTTAAAATCATAATCAAGAATGGGATATAATGAAACAAAGTAACCACTCCAATGCAAAGAAATGGTATACAAATATTGCCACAATCTTTGTGCATAATGAACTAATTGTGATTTGCAGACAGTAATAAACTGAAAATTGAATCTGGAAGACAAGTATCAATGTGTCTGTAGGGGGGACTTTGCATTTCTTGATATTTCAAAGATCATAAAAAAAACGCTCCTCTCCAGGTTGCTGTACGGTCGTGATTCTCTTCAACAAAGAACAGTATGTCGAATGTATACACTTAATCCCGTAAAGCCAGAACTTACTGAAGATAATGTAGACACCATTATGGCATCTTTTAAAAGTTTCATTAAGTTAATCCCTTTTTTGAAGAATTTAATGGTTCAAATGTGAATAACTTATTTTTAACTATTATATCACCGTTTTTTCTTCAAACCAGAAAGTGGTACAAACTTGGTTTCTTTGGTCCGCAGTAAAACTTGCCGTTAACTCCGATGAAACAGATGAGAGAAATAAATAAAAGTATGGAAGAAAGCCTGGTCTTTTTTTTAAGGGAGGCACAAAATTGACTTACTTATGTTGAGACATAATACTGAAAAAAAAATAGTTTTCGATGTACCATTTTTTTGAGCAGGTGTAGTAAATGACAGGATACATGAAGTAGACCTATTCCACACCAATTTAAATCAAGTGTTTCAATGATAATGCTTCCATGTGAGGGAGAAAAAACATGAATGAAAATCAATTATAATCGGGTCAACCACATTTAATTTTCATTCAAATATTTATTAAACATGATCTTTTGTTCACAAACTAATAGTATCATCACTCTCTGCAATTTCCTAGGGCCCTAATAATTCAAGGATACATTACATAGCCGTTATGGCTTAGACCCTTATAAAACTGGCCTCTTGACATGATCAACTTGAAGGGCTTTATCCATTATACACACTAGCTAAGCAATGTTTCTTGCACACAGTTCTATTTAAATCATGGACTGACCATGAAAAGTTTGTTTACTTGCATAGCCCAAGCTGTCAGTACTGTAATTTTCAGATTAGCACATGGGTAATATGAGTATAGCTTAAAAACCACTGTACTGTGCATTTCAGGCTTGGTTGGGGCCTATGTCTCTACAGCAAAACTTCATCCTATTGCTTTTTAGGCCAGTCTCATAAAGGGGATATTTCATTAAAAGTGGTAAATTTTTAAAAACTAATTGATTAAACATTTTATTTTATTCGGTGAGCATGTCGGGTTGTTTGTACGCAAATGCAATTTACGCATCATGAAGATTACCAAATGGTGTCTCTGGCTCCTTGGAGTTGGATTGAAAACATTTGTTTAAAGAGGGGGTGCAATTTTTAAATGAATAAAACAGGAATGTACAATATTTTTGACGAAATTTATGTCAATAAAAAGCAAATAAATCACATAATTCTAAAATGAAGGAATGAGAACACTCCTAAAATATTGGCTGGGCCTATCCATTAGACACCATATTAGATGGCCAAACATTATTAAATGTTTATTTGACACATTTTTATATGATTTTGATACCATTTCACGGAAAATAAACCAATCAGAAAAACCCCAACCACAATAAAACATGAGGATTTCCAGGTACTTGTTGATCGAAATATTACTTATTTTCACTTCTAGTGCATCATTGGTGTTCATTTGCATTATCCTAGCGGTCGCCAGGGTTTCGCGATCACCTTGGGTTCACGATCAACCTGGACTTGAATGATCTGAATCAAACACATGACACCAACTAAGTTTCAGTCCATACAACAATGTTTAACCCCATTTGACCTCCTTTGACCTGAGTGACCCCCATGACCTTTGATCCCTAACCAATACAAACTCGGTCTTCGTTTCGGTAAAGGGGCACCCACCCACCAATTATCAGGACCGTGGACCCTCAGATGATATCCTAGGAATCATCACGCAAAAGGTGATTACTTCGTATCTTTCGTGACAAACCTCTAGACACACGAGAATTATAAGTGATAAATACCAATGGTACTGAAAAACAAATTGGATAAATCAATAATCAAAAGGATTTACCAAAGCCTTACTTCAATGTAAGGTTTGACAGATTGTTACTTTTATTTGATCAAACTTATGGATTATGGATGGATAAATTTAGTCTTGCAATGAGAACAGGTTTTGAAAAAAAATATCTCTGTGAAAATCTCTATCAGTATCAGTTGAAATCCTTTTTAAAGTTGGATCATCGGCTACGGCTTTTCATACACAAATCTTGTTAAAATTGTCATGGAAATGTTGGGATTCGTGAAAGAAACATGCGTTGCCAATTTTTTTTTCCTTGACGTCACTAGGAAGGGCATCCAGTCAATTATCTTTTGCTTCCAATAAAATCCTCACACAGCAGTTATGCTGAGTGTGAGGTGTAATCCGGCCACCCCTTGTTAGCAGGAGGAACCAAAACCGGATTTTTTTAAAAACTTTTCATTTAAAACTTTACCTTAAACTTCGAAAAAGATTGTTTTGAGATTACGTCACCTTATTGCATTTTTCAATTCCCATAGACTTTGTACTAGACTGATGGCAAAGGAAAATGGACCAAAAATGGGTCAAATTTTATGAAAAACTACCCATTTTCATTTTTCCCAAGTAAATTGAGGATTATAAGATTGGTGTTTTGATGGTTAGAGAAATATTAAACATCAAAATCACAAAATAAAAAACTTTTTATATTTTATGTGTGTCATCAAAAACACAAGGCATTTTCTTGCAACACCACTTTTTGGCTGAGTATGTCCTGTCAGCGAACGTGTGACCATACAGGCATTGAAAAACATTTGGTTTCAATCAGTGTTTTTTTTAAATTGAAAAATGACATGTTTTCATTGCTTGGAACATGTGGAGTTATACCTTTTGGGGCTGTGCAATGCAGATTTTTTATGCAGGCTTCTTTTGAACATAAAAAGATGCTTAAACTTGCACATTCAGTACAGGAGGTAGCCATCCAGTGATTCTATCTTTTAAGTTAAGTTGAATGGGAAAAGCTTACAGTGGCACCAGTGAGTGCAAAAATGTTAGAATAGTGTTGTTACTTTACTTAAGTATAGAAAGCTGTTGGAAAATATGCCAACTTACAAAACTTCATGCATGAAAACTACAGCAAAGTTGCTAGGGAGCGGTCATTATTTATGCCGGGGGGGGGGGGAATGGAGGATTTCAAACTTTTTTGGCCATAAAATTCGGCCATTCCCACCCTCGCTTCCGTTCAAAAATTCACACTCCCCCTTGATCATGTGATTTCCCATTTAAAAGTTCATGTGCACCCCCTCTAGCGTTGATGATAAATTCACGTTTCCCCTCTCTCACAAAATTGTTTCGGGTTCCCCCCCTCAAATCCTCATTCCCCGCCTGGCGTAATTAATGACCCCTCCCTAACACGATGCAAGGAGGCAATAAACCTTTCATGTCTTATTTTGTTTGACAAAAAAAACCTGAAATGAACAAATCAAACTTTTTAAATGGTGGTTTCAATTTTGTAATTCATGTTGGACCAAAATGACAGAGAAGTGCTGCCAAAACCTACCAACATTTGGATGTGTTAAACTTGATTGTCAAAACATTTCCTCCATTGTTTGTAGTAGCTATAAAGACACTTCTGTATTTTTTTATATGTAAAATCTTAATTCTAAAGTTTTTTAATTGTAAAAACACAGATTGGGAAGTAGATCATGCATCTCACACATATCCCTCAACACAAACACACGTATCCCTACAACCACAATACACATATCCCACAACACAATATGGATTAGACGATGGTCTGACATCCACATCTATCATGCTTTGTATACCAAGGTATTCAGATAAATTTGGCCACAAGCATTATGGGATATTGGATTACTCAAGAGGCCACAAAGTAGCTGATAAGCTATTATGAGATTAGATCGTTTAATCAATTTCCCACCCTTATCCCATAACACAATAGATCATGATGTTAGCCACTATTAATTACCAGCATTATTTAAGATAATTGACACAATGTATTATGGATATTGGATTTGATTCCATGATTCTTACCAAACATTTTAATCTCAGTCCAAATCGCAAGTCGAAAAAATAATCGGAAAAAAGGTAAACATTCGGGTCTGATAACAAACAACAACAACTTATAACCTTCTTTAGTAAACACATCTAAAATGTTCTCAGCTTAAAAATTCATTGCCATTATGCTTTCAGATTTCCAATATTTTTTTTACATGTGATTCACCACCTCTCTCGAAGCACACTCATTATTCATTTCCTCAATATTAGGAACGGGGAATATTCACTTTGGCAAGTCTGTAGAATCACACCACTAAATAACTCCCCATAGACTTGTGTACACAAAAAAATTGACTCTTACCAAAACGTTGGATTTCTGACTATTAAAAGCGGACTGGTTACTTCAAAACTGATTTTTTGGAAAGATTAGCGCAATTCTCATTCAACAAAAATAAAAGGCTAGATGAAGGCTGATTTTTTCAGCTACAGAGCAGCGAAAAATTTTGCATGTGGACAAAACGTTCACGCCTGTGAGTGATTACTAGGAACTAAAATTGTACAGTTTCCCCAAAAACCTCAGAAATTATACAAAAAAGGCCCACAGACAAAATCTTTACCACCCAAATGGTTTGTTACTAGTCAAAACATTATGATAATTTCAATTTCTTTTAAAGACACAACTCATCAACCTTTTGTGACTCTTCATTTAGGGCAAGGGGCCCATAACGGACGCCAACCTCTTCGGCCACCCTGACGTCGTCTGCTACTTACACCTATTTATTAGTGGCGTGATTCCTTGAGAGTGTAACGTGGCTTGATTTACTAAACTTGCCTCAGAATTTCATCCAAAAAATCACCTATTTCCTAACAAAAAAACAACACAACTTTACAAGCTCATAACAAAGGGCTAGCTATGCACAGGGCGTAGCCAGGGGGTTGGACGCACCCACCAAAAAAATGACAAAGGTCCGTTTATGATGTTTGAAGGTCGCCTTTTTCATTTTGAAGGTCCGATTTGTAATGTTGAAGGTCAGCTTTGTGAAGTTAAAGTTTGGCGGCGTGCCTAGAATTGTGTTTTAAGGGTTGTGGTTCATGGTCTATTGAATGAATAAGCAGCTGTTAATCATTGCTTTACGGCATTACGCATGGCTGGTGTTATTATGCTGTTACTCAACGCTGCGATGTTGTCGAACCAAAAAAAATAGTTTGTTGGTTTACCAAAAAGGTCCACTATGGCAAATCCGCCAACCCTCCCCCCACATTAAGTCCTGCTATGCAACATCTTCTTGTTTCTTATTTAAAAACCATAATTGGTTTTGTTTGAAATGGGTGCTCTTAGGCTTTGGCTTTTTCCAGAGAGCAGCCCTAAAGTTTTCCAGATTTCATTTTTTCTTGATTAAACAAGTGTTATTTTGAGGATAAAAAACACCTGGGCACACATGATAAAGAAAGTTGTGTTAAACCACCAAGTCAAAAATTGATATTAAACTATAAAAAGCTATGATGATTATAGAGGGCCTCCTCCATTTCTAAACCAGCGATGTCCTTTATCTCTTAAGTACGGTCACTGGTGGACATTGGTGGTTACGTGGTGACATGGGTGGTACGTGTGTGGACATCTCCATTTTGACTTATAACACAAAAAAACAACCATATTAAAAAAAAAAAATGGAAAGTTTTAATAAAATCCCCTTGTGATTTCCAGATTCTGTCAACAGTTCAAAACACTTTAATTACTACAATGTCATCAGTAATAAAAACTTGCAAAAGAGCAAATCTATTCATAGTATGCAGATTTCCTGTGTGGAAATAGTGCAAGTCTTCTTAATTTGGAAACCTCACCCCAAACTTTTCAAAAGACGCATGGGTAATCAAGTTTAAAACCAGTCTTTATTAAAATTGTTTTCTTATTTGAACTGATCATATTCATGTATTTTAATATAGATAATAAAAAGTATAAAAGAAAAATTTAGTCTTCAAATACTAAAATGGTGAGGGCCGGTCATGTGTGTGACAATAATTAGCACACCAATAACTTTTGAAAGAGGAAGGGCAGATCTAAAACCATTTATTTTGTATAATGGAATTGTATATATATAAACGGCTTTTGACATGGAAATATGAACATTACTGAGACAGTGTTTTCTAGTAATAAAAAGTCTTTGTATTTTTGGTCACCGAGTGTGTGACATACCAAAGTCAATTCAAAATCTCGTTAATTACTTGTCTTATTTCCGATAATTTGTATTTTTTCAATACCTAATTTTGAAGTTGAAGTCAATAACAATTACTTAGGCAGTATAACAAAAATGAAAAGCGATTTAAATATTTAAAAATAAAGAAGCAAAATGGTTGTAATAATTTCACTTTTTATCCCACAATATTAAAGACATTCAATTTTATGCAAATGAGGGTGTTTGAGTTGAACATATTGTTTAAAAATATCATGCAGGAAAAACTTGGAAGATGATTACGTAATATGTAAAGAAATTGGCCAAGTAATTACCATAATTCATTGTTTTATCAAAAAGGTTTACTTTTTTTGAAGAAATGGCACCAAGAACACATTCCGATCAGGCCAGCACCTTCTGCAGGCCCGCTCCCAGAGCGCCAACAATTCTAGTTTTATTATTTTTATGCACATGTTGGGTGAATGGGTGTGGGGCAGGGCTCCAATTTAACACGGGCCCCGCGGCCAATGAAATTCAGGTCGGGACAAGAAGAATTATATGGAGGCCCGCGCCAGATATGGGCCCCATTGGATTTTCAGAATATCGGAAATATTTACCACAAAATGTATATTAAAAAAAACTAAGACATTGGAGACGTGACACCAAAAGGCAGAAGCAGAGCTCGATTGTGGATCTAGCAGCAAAGAAAAGAAACAGTAATAAAAGTAAAAAATTACAGGTTTAAAATATTTAAGAAATTAAAAAAAAAAAAATCAGTAAATTTATTGAAGAATTTCAAATTTTATTGGACCTTTATGTGCTACACCCTTCCAATCTAATCATCGCCGGTGGACCTTAAACATCCTATGGATTGTGGATGATGATCCGGAGGCCATTTCAGTTGCGATCGTCTCCAACACCCTCTCATAATTGTTTGCAACATGGTGATGGGTCCAACTCATCGCTCAGGCCATACATTGGACTTGGTAATTCTCGTGAAAATGAATCCCTTCTTGTTGACACTAAAATTAATGATTTCATATCTGATCACACAGAAATATGTGCAGGCTTAATATGAACGTCCTGCCCCACTGAAGAGAAAATTACCACTCGGCATTTGAAGGGCTTTTAAAGATGATGACATTGCGCTGATATCTGTGCATCTGATTTTTCCACAAACTTGCACAATAAGTTGGTATTGTTGATTTGTTGCTCAATACAACAAAAACTCTTTCTAGTATATTGGATTCTCATGCACCTGCAAAAACCTGCACAATCACAGTTAAACCAAACTAGCACTGGTATAATGACTCCATACGTGATGCTAAGCACAAGAGGAGACAGCTTGAGAAGAAATGGCGTCTCTCAAATCTTGAAATGACAGACAGTTGTATCGAGAACAGCGACAATTTGTCATTTCCCTTACGCGCACTACCAAGACACGTACATGTGATTTAATTGAAGAGATGCTATGACTCAGAAACAATTGTTTAAATGTAATCAAGCTACTTCACCGCAGCAAAACCAGCCCTCTCCCAATTTCTACCTCCGATGAGGCACTTGCTGAAAGGTTTTCCGACTATTTCATCACAAAAATACAAAACATTCCGTGACTCTTCCTTACTGGATTACCTCCAATCACGGACTTGCCTAAAAGTCTCATTGACCAGTTTGCCTGTACCTTCTGAAAATGAAATAAAAGATTATTATCACTAAATTCCTGGGTAAGTCGTGTAACTAGATCCAATAACAACATGGATTGTCAAGATGGTCTTGACACACTTCTGCCTGCTCTCACAAAATATAGTTAATACCTCTTTGCAATCCAGGTTGTTTCCAACAAAGCTTTAAGATAGCAACATGTCAAACCTCTGTTAAAAAGGCAGGGCTGATGTTGAAGACCTGAAAAGTAACAGGCCGTCTCCAACTTAACCTGGTTGTCAAAGTTAATTGAGAGGGTGGTGTCTAACAGAATCTGTGATTTTCAGGGGGAAAACAATCTGCATGAGAATTTCCAGTCAGCTTATAGAAAGTGTCACAGCACAGAAACGGCACTATTGCGTGTCCAGAGTGACATTTTATGTGCTTTAGACAACACCAATATATGCGCCCTCATTCTGCTAGATTATCATCCGCTTTGACACTGTCCGCCATCAAATCATGCTGAACCGTCTTCAACAATTCAATTGGCATGACTGGAACTGCATTGTCCTGGGCAAGATCTTATCTCAGTCATCGTTCCCAGCGTGTTGTCATTGGTACATACATCTATTCCCGAACCGGTTTAACTGGACTTTGGCCTCCCACAGGGATCGGTCCTGGACGCAATGGTTCCCCCATCTATACTTACCCCATTGGCAATATTATCAGGAATATGGTCTTCTCCAATTTCATCATATGCTGATGACACACAAATTTATCTTGCCTTTAAACCAGTTGACTATGAGTGTAGCATTTCTAAAATTGAAGCTTGCATAACTGAAATAAGAAGCTTGGATGCGTGAAAATTTTCTCAAACTAAATGATAGTAAGACTGAGTATCTTATCATTGGCTCCAAGCATCAATTATCTAAAACTGTCATTGGTAAATTACTAATAGGTGATTCACAAATCCCGCCATCCAGTGGAAGCTCGCAATTTGGGTGTTATCATAAACTCGGACATGTCAATGAAACCACACATCTCTTCCGTACTTAAAGGCTGGCTAACCCACCAAATCCACAATATAGGTAGAATAAGGAAATACCTCACCACAGATGCTACTCAACTTCTTGTTCATTCTCTTGTTGCATCACGTTTGGATATGTGCAACTCCCTCATGTACGGTCTGCCACAAAATCAGGTTCATCGCCTGCAACGTCTTCAAAACACTGCTGTCAACTGCACGTCTGATCACTCGTACTAAGAAACATTTTTTCACATTACACCCACTCCTTGATTTACATTGGTTACCATTAAAGAGCGCATTGAGTTTAAAATTCTCCTGTTAGTTTTCAAGTGCCTTCATGGACTTGCTCCGCCATATTTGTCTGATCTACTGCTTAATTACAAATCACAACGTACGGGTCTTCGCTCATCTAATCTTCAACTGCTACACGAGCCAAGATCCCATAACTCTTTGTGATCGTTTCTTTGCCATCTGTTGCACCCAACTGGGATCAGCTCCCTCTTCATATTAAGAACTGTACAACAATTTGTACCTTAAGACATCATTGAAAACCCATTGTTCAACAATGCATTCAAATATTGTAGTGGTTGGTTTTTGTGTTGATTTATCTTGTTTATTTGTTTTTTCTTCCTTTTTCATTGTTGTCGCTTTGCTTGTTTTTTAGCGCAGTGAGCGACCTTGGCCGGAGTCCCTAGCGCGTCTATAGTCCATTATATTATTATTATTAAAATTAATGCATATTATTTTAAAAGCGGAAGATATAAGTTTACTCGGGTATTGAATGTCTTTTAAATCAATTCCTCCTGTTCTCCATAGGAATTTTGTCCTCAATCATTTCGGCAATCTATTCCTTCATGCATTTTTGGTTGTTTTTTGCAAAGATCATCATGCCTATTCAAAGTGCCGACTCCTACTTGCAACTCTGTAAGAGGGTAATAGGTAAAATTCATGACCATAGGATGAATATGTTGGGTCAGTGAGTTCACTTCAGAGTCAGTAGGTTCAGTTCACTGGCCTGAAGAGCCAGTAGAGACACAATTAAATCAATCCCTGGTGTGGGGATTTGTGTGTGTTAATGCATGTATTGTGTGTGTGAGTGTAAACAAGTATGCATAGGTGCATTATTTAGGTCTCTCTCCCCCCCCAAAAAAATTGAAAAAAACATGCCAAAATTAATTAAACTAGAATTTCGTGCGGTTCTCTCGCTCGTGGTTATCGGCGCGGAGGGGGTCCGAGGTTAGGGGGTTTTTTGGTTTCCGTGCGGAACCTTAATCAGACGTGACCTGTTAGCGTTTGTAAACTTTGGTCACCACCCTTAGGTTCCCTGCCTACTAACCGACCCACAGGCCCTTTGCACTATACCAGGCACCCTTACTCTAGCTGCCTAAGTCCCACGGTCTTTTCTTCAATATTCGAACCTATCCAAGACCCCTTTACAACTGACTGGGAGCCCTTCCCAGTTCACTGAGTGTCCTTCCCAACTAACCCAGATCGCCTTCTCATCCTACCAAAGGGGCCCTTTCCAACTACCCAGGTTTTCCTCCTTCTTCCAACTAACCCAGGGCACATTTCTACCTTACCTTCACACCTATACCCATCCCCCAACTACCAATATTATTTTTAATTATTTTATAAACTGTATATTTTGTTTTTTAAACCATTTTCTCCACTTTGTTAAAGCTTCTTTTATTTTGGGTCATATTTGTCCCATTTCATAGTTTTTTATTTTTAAATTTGTTTAAAACCATTTTATCTTCTCGTATTTTTTTAATGTATTGTCTTTTTTTTTCATTTTTAATATTCAGGTTTTAATTTCTTTAAATTAATTTGTAATTACTTTTCGTTTTAATATTTGGTCATATATTTTGCCCATTTTAAATGCTTTTTAATTGTTTCATTAATTTTTGTTCGTATTCGATAGTTTTATTAGATTCTAAATTGCTTTTTAAAAAATTTTTTATTTTTTTTATTTTTGGTGTCAAAGGTCAGATAGAGGTAAAATGTTTCATGTTATTTATTATTACTGACTGTTTTTATTTTAATTAGTATTTTAATAATACCACTCCACATCTTTCCTCACAAACCCCTTGCTTTTCGTAGTTTATCAACGGGTATTTTTTGGTTATTTTTTCATATCCTCCAACTATTTTATAATTTTTTTTTTTTTTTTGCTTAATGTATTTTATGTTATGCAAACTCGATCTTTGGGTGTTAATGTACAATTTAGTTTTCACACCAACTTCCAAATGTCCTTTTTGCAAACACTCGTAACACAGATGATTTTTACGTTGACTTGTAAAACCATTTGTTTTCATCAAGGATGGATAAGAACTGGGCCCACAATACTTGATGAATCTGTCACCATATAAGTGTTCTAAACATGTTTGCGTTTAAAAGCAGAAGCACATGGCTGATGACGTATACCTAGATCTAACTTTAATTTTGTTGCAGTGTTTTTGGTTTGATTCATTTAACACTACTGGGTCATAATTAGCTACCTAAACTTGTTTTTTGCAACTTTTTTTTGTAGTTTTTTTATTTTTGTAATTATTATATTACTTTATGAACGGAGTGCCATCGTCTGGCCAACTTTGGCCTTTTGTTCACCTCCATATAATTGTATTATTTTTCTCACTTCCTTTGTATTGTTACTCATTATAAATGTCGATGATATGGAAATAGAAGAAATATTTATCAATTTGTCTTTAGTTTTATTTATTATTTTAAAAGATTTTTTATTTTTATTAGTTCATTTTCTTTTTAAGTAACTTTGCTGATTTGATGTATTTTCATTTAGTTTCATTTTTGTTATTTTTTACATTTATTTTTGTTTATATTACTTTTGTTATTAATTTTTATTTTTAATTAATTTGCTTAATTATTTTATGTATCTTTTTCAAATTAATTTTAATTTAATATGGTTTTTTCTTTTAAAAAAAAAAAAAAAAAAAAAACAAAAAAATTCCTTAATTTGTTATTTGTCTTTTCTTTTTTGTTTGTTTTTTTTAGCGTTTTCCTTTTTTCACTCATTAATTCAAATTAATCTTCTTGAATTTTTTTCATTTATTTTAATTTAAATTTATTTATTCTTTTTGTTTCCATTGTTAATTTTGGTTTCATTTACTTAATTCCCAACTTCGTGATTCCACTTTTAAGCTGTGTAGGTGTTAAAAAGAAGAACAAAGTTCGGGGAAAAGGAGACAAAGCAAAATCACGAGCACTCTTTCTGGTAACAACCAAGCTCAACAAGCACAAACTAATAACAATAAAAAAAAATCAAACTCTGCTTTAGCCCGATTTCGAACCCTAACAACGGGGAAAAATCACACATGTGCAAAGCGCCTTAAGCCACTGCGCCACTGAGGAACTTGTCATACAAATGTGGTAATTCTGCTCCATTGCTCACAAGCTTATTGGAAGACATGATGACACGACCACAATAGCCAGAGAATATAATTTTACCCGGAATAAAAGCGCACCAAATTACTCAAACCTACATCATAGAACTATTGTTTCCTATAGCCTATAAAAGAAAACATTACCTATCTCTAATGATAATTTAACCATTAGTGAAAAATTATACAGGCCTTATTTCCACAAATAACGTACGCATCACCACTTTAACTAGTAAACCCCTATTTACGAACATGACTATTCCACATGCCCAGTTCGGAGGACGAAAAAAAAAAAAAAAAAAAAAGCCAAAAAAACCAAAATTTCTGAAACCACTTTGCCTCACATCGTCCAAATTTCCACCTTTTTCGTTCACAAACAAACAAAACAAGCCTTCGGTTCGGCCGCTGGAGAGACTTCCACACATAACATATCCAATTTATAGCTCTAACACCACTCCTTCTATCCAAAACGGTGTTTGACAGAAGTTCAAATTTTCTCACATGACAAAAGGCAGTAACCTACCCACAATACGTGCGCACACTTTACTGGCCCTTCCTGACGGCACATTTTTTTGATTTTCAAAAGTAGAAAAGACCATTCCAATATACAGATAACGTCTGATAATAACATCAGTGGAGACACTTAAAGTGACAGGAGATTTTTTGAGGATACAATGTCTCTCATTTTCACTGGATCGGTCGTAGACCACCTACCGAGAAACGTTTCAAAGGTTTTATTTGAACAAACAAGTACAAAAGAAAACCACAACCTTCCAAGAAACGCTGTGTTTAAAAAGTTTTAAAACAGTTGTTTAAAAGTTTTAAACAAGTTGTTTACTGGGTGAACTGAACAACTGTTGTTAAGTCACGGTAAACAACAGCTTGTTTAAACTTTTTAAACAAACTTCTTAAACTTTTTAAACAGCATTTTCTCTGTGTTTTTGAACTTGGCGCTATCGCCTCGTTCCCATAGAAAGCATGCTTGACTTTCTGTCATGCACGACAGAAAGATTAAATCCTCATCTTATTACATAAAGACAACATATTCAGCTAATTCACTTCAGGTGTGAATCTAAACAGTGGTAAGCATTCAATATGCAGAAACCTGGTTCGACAAAAATGGGGGCGCGTCTTTCCTGAAATCTCATGTCTCTTTCAAGTCACAGTGATTCACAGTCTGCTTTAAAGCTAGAAAGATTATTGAAATCCAAATCAGATGGCATTCCATTCAAAGCAATGGAAGCAAAGAAGAAAAAGTCTTTTTTTTTCAAAAACCGTTTGGTCTTGTTTTGGAATTTATAGCTATTTATGTTTGAGAATTTTCTGAATATATTGTGTGTGTGTGTGTGTGTGTGCAACACCTTTAGCCAGTGGGTTTCTCACCCTTTTTTTTTTGGTAGGTATGTGCCCTCCCGGGTTCAACGAATTTAGCCGCGAGCCATTTGAGGCCACAAAATGAGGTCTCCTGAACTAGGTTTCCAATAATTTCAGAAATAAGCTGCGATTTCCTAATTTCCATCTAGCTTTTTGGGGGTTTTTTTAAGAAAATTTGGTAGAATATGGCTTGGACATGAAAAGTAGGGTCTCTGGAACTGAACATGGTCCTAAATGGGGGCTCTGAACTGAAAAGAACCTGAAAATGGATGGTCTTATAGGCGGCCAACACAGTACCCATGACTTCATCCCAATACTTTGCCTACTATATATGAGATTTTTCTTTCATCTGTAGGTTTCCAATCTGATATTCAACTGTCAATCTACTCTAAGAAATTCATAATTTCCCAGAGTAGCCTATATGGAGTAGTAAATATACAACACATTCATTTGCATAGCATCAAAATGCACAGTCAAATCACTAAAATTTGTGAAGGGGTACCTTTTTCTTGAGATTTAAGGAACCATCAACCAAAAAATCAAGTGGTAGGGCACCAAAGGAACAAGTGTCATATTTATAAATATAGCAATCATTTTGAACATTTACCCAATTAGGTAGGCCTAATCAGAATTCAAATGTGTGTGAAATAATACAAGATTTATCCTGGATTTTATCCACTATGACTGATCTCCAACCGATGGAGTGTCACTGACCATGTGGGGCAATCATCTCCACACTCACACTCCACAAGGTCAGTTTTTTGTGCAACATGTGACTTGTTCACTGAAGCTATGATGCAAACCAGCATGAGTAAGTCTGTAATTTTTTGGTTATCTGCTCTCTTAATTGGATAATTTGCCATAATTGACTGTTTTTATTTATTTAGTGGAACAGTAATCTCCCCTTAACCAAACTGGGTTTCATCTTGGCATCAAAATATTTCACTGTCCAGCAATTTGAAATCAAATGATGCCACACTTTTTAAAAACCAATATGAATCCAAAAATGAACTACTGTACTGTATTAGTCCTTACCATTGTCAGAGTTAATGAGTGATAGTAAAACTCAATTACTCGATCCGATTTAACTGTCCATTTATATTAAAGGGGCATCTTGATCCACAGCCTTGTCCCCCTACTTGCCAAAAAAAGGTTTGGATTATTTATATCATCTGAACCATTGGCCCAAGTGTAGTATGCGTGACTAATCGCATGTGCAAATTCGTTCTACTCGGACAATCGTAAATTTGCATTTTTGTAACCGTCAAAACCTCACTGAAATTTTGGATATAAACGCTTTTTCTGTGCATATCTATGCCATAAACAAAAAATGAGGTGTTATATCATGACATTTACAACCCTTTACCGCCATATTCTAATTTTATTTCCTATGTAATCCAGGCCTTGTTATGAAAGCAAGGTCCCATTAGGAATCATCCACAAAGGCTCGACTACTGTTCGAATCAACAATTTCTAAACATGATAAGGGGTGTCCTCTACACTACAGTTCCACCTAGATCCTCCTTTTCAACTCACAATGTCTATTAAGACACAGAGATGTGCTGTTCTAAGGGGTCGCCTTTGTACAAGACTCCCTGCATACGTGCACGTCACATTTTCTGCGAAAATATTTCCTAAATTCCTGAAAGTTTAAATTAAAATAGCTCCATACTTCAAAGAAACATCTCTACTTAAAATTTCGCAGTTCTCGGCTTTTAACCATAACCCCACATTGGTTTCTAGCCTATCTCGCGGGAGGGACTGAAGGAGTGAGGGAAGAGGGGAACAAGGGGAAAAAAAAAAAATTTGGGGGTCGTAAATTCGGGTGGGACTCGAACCCAGGGCCGCTTTTGGCCCCAGTCCCCCATGACCCAGGATACACGGCTACAAACGGTGGTCGCTGGCCTGGCCCGTGGATTTCGTACCCATACGAGTCTTGGTTTATGACCGTCATCGCCACATTCCCGGACTTTCGAAACCATTATCAATGTTTTTGGCAGGAGTGCCAAGTGTGTGAAGAATAATTGATCCAAACAGGATAATATAAATTGGATTGATTTATGCCCAATATTAATTGGGCCTCGCATATGAGTTTTAGAAATATTGCAACTCACTAGCTCGACCAATTATTTGGGCTTAATCGATCCAAGTTTTACTTACGGCCAAAAAATAATACGTCAACAATGCTGTGACCTCACCACTTCTTTAAAATTTCTAAAAAATAAGAGTCCATTCAAGAATCAACTGCAAAAATACATATTTAATATTTTCTTCAGTATGACCGGTTATCTGAGATAATTACTGTCCCGTGATCTTGCTATTTTGATGACAACAGTAGCCGGCCGATTTGGTTTTTGTGCTCGCTGGTATGTCGCGGATTGGCCGCATGGCGCCGGGCTATTAGCATCCGTAAATAATGAATACGTACATGGATCGACTTTGGAGATTTCCCAGGCTTGATGTCTTCACATTTACTAACCACATTAAATACGTGTGGATATGCAAACTTTATTCATATCAAGTAATTATTTGCACCTTTACATAGCAATATTTACCGGATCAATCCTTTAAACATCTCCCCTTACCACAAACAAAGAACAATTATTGGCAATTGACACATTCCATCCCTTAGGATAGGTTTACCTATAAAAAAGTTTTTCAACGGTGGCCTACTTTCTGAAGTCGCGTTTATTACCACGAAAAATGTCATTTAATCCTCTTAGCACCTCTTAAAACGACGCCGTCCACACGAACTTAACAACAATACCCTTCCAAAGTTACAGCGAGCGGCCTTCATCTGTTCATTGGTAATAGCGGAAGTAGCGCGCCGCTAGCGCTGACCCGACGTAATTGTTGAAACCACCCCGGAAACTCACCCATTGGAAACACTGCCAAAATTGATTCCTCAGCGAGTTGTGGTTTTTTTAAAGCGATATTTTGGCTTTCTTATTTTCGTATTAATCATTCTAATCGGCAAGGATTTTGGCAGTACGCTGTTTTCTGCCGATATCATTCCCCATACACCATCAGTGAGAAGCGGATCCAGCTCCAAACATGACATCATTAAAACCAAGGTCCTGCCTATCATCAACGAAATGTAGTTCCTCGCCACGTGCAGTGGCCGGATTTTTCACATTTTTTTTCTTATCACTTTGCATGTGATTAATTCACGATTGCTCACTTAAACAAATCATAATAAAGTTCTTATCTCGCACAAATAACAAGAATATGTACTTATTTAGATGAATAACCGATCGAGTTAATTTTCTCTCTCATAAGAATTGTATTTTGGGATTCTTTTTCACAACTTTTCAAAATACTTGCACCACGCTGTGTAGTGCATAAACAACATGGTACACGAGGCTGCATGTCACCGGTCACGTGATCGCGAAAAGGGAAATCCCTATTTTGAGTTGTCTTCAACTCAATTTTATCTGGCACGGTGGGTTCATCCAGATCTCGATTACCGCTTGCAATCTCTCTCTCTCGACCAGTTTGGGTTCGTGTTCACTTTTTTCGGGGGGCTGTAGGCCTACTACTTAGATGAATGTGCCTTATCAAAATAATTGAAAACAGTAAACTCTACTACAAGCATAAGACCGCTGTCAAAGTTTATGAACACTCGAGTAAAATGGCATGTCTTTTTGGTATTCCAACGCCTATATAAAAGTGGGTGAAACAAAAAACCCCCCCGCATTCGTTACGAGGTCACTATGATGATATGAATGTCACCCTTAACATCGACGTCCGTGAGTAAGCACTGTCACAGACACGCACTTACCAACGACTATCGCTCGCAAGTATCTCGCTACTTTTTAAAGTTTCTTAAAAGTAAATCGTCGTTGTTAACTCGTTGTTAGCTTAATAAAACAATGACTGTTTTTCAGACGGTCACTACTCACGAGCTTGCCAATGACTGTGCTTACCAACGCTCTTACCAACGACTTAACAACGATCGTTTCTGTGAACATGCATACTGACAGTAATTCAAACCAAGTTAGGGCATTGATAACAAGCTAACACTATTGTGCATTAATTGTGGCATTTCTGATGCCAGTTTCAAGTGGAATTTGGGGGGGGTTGTCATAAGGGCGGCGCCAGCGCCACCATGGCGTCTGTGACGCCATTTGGCGTCAGTGACGCCATTTGGCGCCATTTGACGCCATATGGCGTCGTGACGCCAGAAAAGGCGCCAGTGGGACGCCATTATGGCGTTCAGTGACGCTAGAATGGCGTCACCGACGCCAAATGACGCCATTTGACGCCAAAAGAAGGAAAATGACGCCGTTCCCCTTCTCCTGTGTAGGGGTGTGCAACACTTCAGTGTAAGGTCTGGTACCACAATAGTCCCGGGTATGTCCGCATGGTTTTTTGTTTTTTTTTTTTGGGCCAAGTAAAAAGTTTCATGGGTTAGTTTCATGACATCATGTAAATAGGTGCACAGCAGCCAAATTTGTGCCATTGCAGATTCTGTACCACAGTAGGCATGCTTGGTTGCAGTACAAGTTGCCTGGTAAGATGGCTTTCAAGTAAATGGTTACACAGAAGAAACCAAATCTGTGCCACCATTTCAGTATGGGGTTTATCTTACCTGTGGTGCCAGCCCTCTTCTTTGCCCCTGCCCTGCATATTCTGTAACAAGCCTAAGGCCACAAAAGGTCTTAACACAATCATTCAAATCAAAACAAAAATCATGCGGGGGGTTTCCTCCCCTGTGCCTTCGGTTTATTTGGTTTGTTTTGGGGGGTTGGGGTCCTGGTTTGTTTTGTGTCCCAGCCTTGACAGCCAACCACCCTTAACACTAGGGGTGGGCTTGGTTCGTCTGGTGGCGGGCAAGGGATCCCTTTGGTCACCCTTGTGTGGCGTTGGTTTGGCTTGCCCAGGGGGTGGGATAATCCATCCTCGCTATGCATAATGTTTGCCATGGGTAAACCTTACCCCGTATGGGTATAGAGGGGGCTTAGAGGGGGATGAGCCAGCCTCTGGCTTATTATTCTTTGAGATTGGCCAATCGCATCGGTTCCCTATTTTGTGTTGGCACGGTTTAAGTCACCCCATTTCCTACTGGAAATGCTTGTGTGTATCACCAGTGTGTTGTCAATAAATTAGTCCAACTGTCTTCCAGCCCTTCCTGCAAAAAGTGTAATTACCGAACTCCCTGTGTTTCTATCGTGTGGATTTTAAAAGAGTTGATTTCTGGGAGCAATCAAAGCTTCAATTTGCCAATTCCTAATTGAAGGGCAAATTTTGGTCCCTGAATCACGCCAGGTGTTCCCCACCAACTTCGTGGGCTGCCTGTCGAGGGTAAGAGTCCACTCCATGTAAATTCCCATGTAACATGCCGAAACGGATTCCTTGGTCAATTGGGACTGGTGTTACCTCTGTATGTTGCGGCCAATTTGTGACAGGGCCACCCATCAGCGAGTGCTTAGTTAAAAACTTGGGGTTTCCCGCGAATTTTTTTGTCTGTTTGTGGGTAATTTTTTCCTCCCTTTTGTCACAATCCTGCTGGAGGAAGACAGTGCGGTATGGGTTCCGAAATGCCTCCCCCTCCCACCCAAGTGGGGACTCGTTTGGGGTCCCTCAGGGTGGGTTCACTGAGGGTGCACCACAGCGGGGGCGTGGGTTTGGCTTGTCCAGGGGCTGTGATCATCCTCCTCGGCTATGCAATAATGTTTGCCTTGGTAAACCTTAACCCGTATGGGTAGAGGGGATGAAGCCAGCCTCTGGCTTAGTATTCCTAAGATTGGCCAATCGCTTGGTTCCCTATTTTGTGGTGGCACGGTTTAAGTCACCCCATTTCCTACTGGTAATGCTTGTATGTATCCCAGTGTGGTTGTTTTTCAATAAATTGGTCCACGTCTAACCCAGCCTTCCTGCAAAACAATGTAATTACCGACTCCCTGTTGTTTTCATCGTGTGGATTGAAAGAGTGATTTCTGGGAGCACTATTGGTAATTCATCATAATAAGACGGATTGTCCTCGTTGGGGCATATTCAAGAAACAATACTAAAAGTCAATTTGCAAGATCACATCTAGTTTTTTACAACATCCCAGGCGATTACAGTTTCCCATGATATCAGTCTTTACACTGTGTAATTGCATATTCAAGCCCTTTTTGTTAAAAAGGATGCCACCCCCTCGAGAATTTATGTTTATGGCTAAAGAAACCTTTCCATTTCCCCCTTCCATTTGATGTTTTTCTTCTTTTCTTCCAAATTTTCTATCCATGTATGAATCTTGCAAACAATAATTGAAATGATTTTTTCTGGAGGTAGTCTAGAACATCAATTCTTCTCGTTTTCTTTTTTCGTTCCGAAACCCACACCCTGACCTTTCATTTAAAGTAATGTTCGTTGTTATTTGCCGACATCGGTATTGACATATCTTAAAGACAGCTACATAGTGCAATTAAAACTCCTATTTGTAAGTTTCCTCCCTAGATTCTTTCACCTCATATTGTAAAACAAAAAATATACTTAGATTTATTCTCCAGTTACGTATGTTTGTACCATCCCCAACCAAAAACTACGACCAAAACTTTCCAGAACAAATTTACTTTCATCACACCTATCTTACCCCCACACACAAAAAATTATCCAAGCACATTAACTCATGCAACAACCAAAAACAAGTAAAATTCATCCAAAAACACTAATCAACAACACTTCACAAACTCTTGATACTCCCAAAAGTGGCGCGAGAAAATAACTCAAATTTGGTGAATAGCGGGGTCTCCCGAAAAGATTTGAACTTCTTTTCACACACGCACTCATTCTTTTTCATATACCGTCATGATTTGTCAATGTGTTTTTCCCTTACTCATCACACCCCGCCCCCCACACATGCACCCAAACTTTTACCACAAACTACCCTATATACATTATACAGTACATTACTACAGAAACCATTCATGATTACCTATACATGTACCATAATGTCCCGTAAAAGATGTAAAACCCAATCAGCGATTCAACCATAAATCACGACCTGTGGCCCTTTGGCGCCATATTCATAAAAGCAAATGAAGCATGTTGTATAACACCTAAACAGCAGCACTTTAGAGATGCAACGAGAGAGTTTGAGGCACCCAAATGTTATGTCATAATAGTAATTTCATATAGAATAGACACTCAACAAACTTTTCACCTTACACTTTGCTACAGAAATGTCCTGAAAGATTGAAAAAGGGTGACCTTGACCTATTTATATTTCAACACAAAACAGACTGAATTCCGCATCTACCCCCATACGAAATTATAAATTTCACAATTTTGCACCAAAGAAACCAAAAGACGAGGACATCCCTTACGGAAAACTTTATATCAGGGCAAAAATCAGCACCCTCGACTCCTCAGGGACACCTGATATGTGAACTCTCTCGCTGCACCTTTAACAACTCTCTCCCCCAACAGCACAATTTTAAACCATGATCTCACAGTGTACTTTGTGTACATTGGCGGTCAACCATCACCCCCCCCCCCCCCCCATCCACCCCAACCCACGGGAACCTTTATCATAATCATGATATGGGTAAAAACAAACAAACAAACCCCTTCACCTCCAGCTCAACAACAACACTGACAGAACGCAATGCATTTTGGGTTTGACACAAGACACCTCGTTACATATGTAATGTTTACCTTTACAACTCTTTTCAATACATAATTGAAGTAATTCAAGCATGTTATCAATTGACCAGTCTAGCCTAAATGTGGTTTTGTTTTTAATACATTTAACCACACACTATTTTCAGCGACCCCATATTACTTATTCAACACAAACCGGTATCAAATGTAATCTTTACACTCTGTGTATTACTCGTTTAAAATATTTCATCCATAAACTATATACCAATTAAATTGAAACTATAATTTAATAAAATAAACGTTACAATAGCCATTCTCAAAAATGGAATCCTTGCACACTATTTCTCGGTACTCATTTGAGATGTTCACCCATAGACTATATCTACTACATTAAAACTAATGAATATTCAATGTACTAGTTCAGTGCCATAATGTTAAATAAAAGTTTTACATGGGCTTTTCCATGCTAATTTTTGCATTTCTATTGGATTCTGATATACATTAGCTATACTTTTACCAAAAAGTCGATGGTGCCAATATTTCCGAGAATTTGTAATATAGCACATTATGCAAATGAATATGACGTCATAAAAAGTTCAAGTACCATGAAAAGAAAGAAATATTTCTTTGACCATTAGAAACTCATTGCTGGCATTGCAATCTTAATATCATCTTCAAATTCAAGATGGCAACCAAAATGTATGCCTTTGAAAATAAAACCTAAAATCACCAAATATATATATACAGAATGTCCAATAAAAAATATACAATCAAACTAAAATTATAAAAAAATAAAGTATGCATTTTTGCCATATATTTTGACCTTCATTTGTAGAAAGATCCTAAGCTTAATCCTCGCTTTTATTCCATCCAATTGAGGAGCCCTAAGCGGAGATATTGGTCAGTTTGAACACAAAGGATAAAAACCACTTGGGCCAGTTTCACTTAAGGTTAAAGAAACTAAAGTTATAATGCATGTAATCTCATTGTGGGATTAAAAACCCTTTTCAACCAAAAGAATATTTTATAGATCGGAAGGTGAATGTATTTTCATGCAATGAACTAATCAATATATATTTTTCAGTGGATACGCACCAGAAAGAAATTATTAGTTGTGGGTTGAATGAGGGACTTTACTCTCAAGAGGACCAATAATCATGAAAATTCATGAAATCGTGAGGGAAATTTGATGCTGATTGAAAACTAATGTTTGTAACAGTCTACAAGTTGTTTGAGGACAAATGAAGATGGTGGGCAACACTCTAATGTGGAGGGACAATTACTTCCCTATTTCCCACCCACTGCCTACAAGATGCCAGGGAGGATATGATGAAGAACGCAAGAAAGCAGTGTTCAACATAAAGAACAGTAATGGAAAGGATGGTTGTGTTCAAAGGTATCAGTTTACTTTCACAAGGGCCGTTTTTATGGTGGTTCAACCTTCGCTGAGACAACAGTGACTGTTGGAATTGAATTTCCCAATACTAGATATGTATTAGCAAATTGCCGACATTATACAATGAAAATTATGTTATATTCACAAGGAAAAGCCAGCACTTTATACCTAATTTTTATTCCAATTTTCAATAAAGAATGTCTTGAAGGGGGTTTTCAGTGACAACTTTGTGATATCAGGATAGTCGAAACTGGCCAACAGGTTTTTTTTCAACTGCCTCAGATAATTCGCCATAAACTCCGGAAACCCAGACCCCCAAATTACACCAACTAAAAATCTCATGAAAGCTGGAAAACTCATAAAAAAAATAAAAAAAATAAAAAAAATAAAAAAAATAAAAAATTGGCCCAAAAACAAAAATTAATCTTTGTTGATATTTTTTTGGGGACAGTCGTATGTAATTCATTTCATCCAGAAATGAAATAATTATCTGATTAAAAAAGGTGCTATATGCCTCGGTTGCCATCCTGGAATCTTGACCAAAAATGATACTTATAAGATTTTCGGTGCGCCCTTGCACTTGGGAAAATTGTCTCTCTTTTTTTTAGCCCATATATGCCCGTTTTCAATAATTTGAAAATGTAAACACCCTCCTGAATATGATAAATGTTCTTGCACAATTCTTTTTTTAGTGGATGGAAGAAAGCTTGCTTAAAGACTGGTTTGACCAAACAAGTCATGCTTTATTTCAATTGTGAATAGGCCGCCCATACCCAATTTGCATATAAAAAGTGGACCCACATTATTTGGATCAAACATATGCATAGTTAACATTCCAATATCGAAAGGGAAACAAACATTTAAATCCCACACTAACCACATTTGCCCCCGAGATGAGGACTACGAATCAATCTAGTAAGGATATGTCTAACTTGAAGATATCCGAACTTGACAAAATTTATTTCCCGCCACAAAAAAAAATTACACCGTAAAATGAGTGTTCAGAAGGTATGGACAAAAAACACTTTCAGCCCATGCTCAAAGCCTAAACATATCTAGGATCCATATATGGTTCTGATGTTAAAAATCGAAAACATGTTCAAGACCCAAACATGATCATGATCCAAACCTGTCCCCGTCCACACCCTCCCCACTCACAGTGCAAAACACTGTAAAAATTATTTTACTCATTGAGTAAAAAAAGGGGACACAGCTCCCAATGTCGAGAAAAACCCTAGTCAAGTCAAGTAAACCCTACTCATTATTGGCTAAATTTTAGTCATTGTTGGGTAAAATATACTCAGCTTTGTGTAAGGCCCACTCAACTCCGACCAAGATCTCACCCAACCCTAAGAGCCGTGACCACTTCACTCAACATTTTTTTTTTCGAGTGAATAGAATTAGGTGCCACAGTTTTCAAAAAAAAAAATCTACTTTGATGGAAATGTGCTGACATATTCTAAGCTAGTTTTTAAAAATTCGGTCCATCCTCCGTGTAAAACGGATTAAAAAGAATTTGTTAAGGAGCCTTTACTCCAGTCCAGACTCGATCATGAATGTTTCACCCAGAGGATTAAAACCGCATTTATTCTACCGGCCATAACATGTTAAATGCTTATGACTCTCCAAATATCCCCGAGAGATTTACCGAACATTATGATTTAATATACATTAAATCTGACACAGAAACATTCCAGACTCGTACTCTATACCTTGTCTTAAAGCCACTATCAGCGATTTTTTTCAAAATGTAAACAAACAGCGCCCCCATCCTTCATCAAAGTGCATCCCTCCGCACTATTGTGTTTGAAATTGTTGTAGTAAAGACCCCTGTAAGTGGCTAAGCGTAACATGCCGTGTTTGTCGAGAAATGATGACCTCCATGCCTTGTTTACCAACAAAAGTCGGGATCCGACTTTTTTTTAGGCACAAAAACAGTCGCAAATGGCATCCCCAGGATCGCTCTAAAATGCCCAAGTGTCTGTTTTTCACAGTGAACAGCAATCTAAGGTGTCGATATGTCCCAACACCGGCGACTCAGAGACAAAATGGGCATTTTGATTTTGGAAAAAAATGACTGATATAGTGGCTTTAATTACCATCACCATGCACGAAGTTCTTTAAAGGTTTTTAATTATATTTGCATTTGATGGACGAGAAAGAACATGCAATACATTTTTTTGTCATTCGTATTTTATGTGTTTCCCATTACAGTAATCTCTAGTACAAATCCATTATTTTGTCAAAGTTCTCAATTATATACCTTTATGAATATGATACCAATAGCCCACTCTTTACACCATAAAAGTTCAGATGCCATTTCTATGTTTTAAATTTGGATATATTTTGGAAATCTCCTACAACCAAACATTAATTATATTTGTTCACATACTTGTTATGCAAAGTTGTTTTATTCAAGCATATAAGTTAAGAATCTATATCCAAAAGAGGCTGAAAACCCAACATAAAAGGTGCCCCCCCAAAAAAAAGATTGCCCAAAATAAACCGAAAAACAACAGAATTGTCTTAAATCTGAACAAAAGCATGACACCGAACAAAACCCTGAAAGCTCTCATGCATGCCTGTTTATTACACACATAGTTTAAGACACCACCAGTGATTTTCTCAAAAGAGTAAAAAATCGATGACCTGCCTGATTTACTGATTGAGCTAATCATTGGTAGTGCCACTAAATCATGTTTTGTAAATACTACTCACAGTAGATGCAATTTGACTACTTTTACTTGAAATATGGCAGGAAGAAATATATATTTTTTTTAGGTTAAACAAATTCTAACCTAAGGGGGGGGGAGGACATGGCATCCCAATATTAAAGAACATTCAAGTCCAAAAAGCCTCCCTTAAAATTATATCATTTTGAGGTCCCAAAATTATTATATGACTAAGATTCACAGAAACCAAGGTTTCAAGAGGTGATACTGCAATGCTACAGGAATCAAGAATGGCGTTGTAAATGCACGCAACAATTCCACAAAATATTGTTTGGAAAATCTGTTTCAACACCCCATTATACCTTTAAATACCTTTATTATACCTGGTGATCTACTTGCCCCAGTGACTTAGGGTTAGGAGAAAGCCCAGTAATCTACTCGCCCCAGTGACTTAAGACCATAGTACCACTTTTCCCCCTCAGCAAAAAAAATACAGGGGAAAAAAAGTGGTAGTATAATATATAGTACCACTTTTTTCCCCTCAGGAAAAAAATACAGGGGAAAAAAGTGGTAGTATATATAGAGCGACGAACATAATATATAGTACCACTTTTTTCCCCTCAGGAAAAAATACAGGGGAAAAAGTGGTAGTATATATAGAGCGACGAACATAATATATAGTACCACTTTTTTCCCCTCAGGAAAAAATACAGGGGAAAAAAGTGTAGTATATATAGAGCGCCGAACATAATATATAGTGCCACTTTTTTCCCTGAGGAAAATAATTACACAGGGGAAAAAAGTGGTAGTATATATAGAGCGACGAACATAATTTCCTCCCAAATAAATATGCAACATTAATTCTTAATGTGTTCTAACGACTGGGGGAGAATCCCCCGTTTGAAAAGGGGTGCAGACTCAGCTTGCTGAGTAGCTTTTGGGGGTGACAGTAGATAAGGGGGTGTAGTAATAGGGGGTTACTGTAAAAGAAGGACAAAAGTGTCCAAAAAGGACAGGGGAAAAAAGTGGTAGTATAATATGTAGTACCACTTTTTTCCCCTCAGGAAAAAAATACAGGGGAAAAAGTGGTAGTATATATAGAGCGACGAACATAATATATAGAACCACTTTTTTCCCCTCAGGAAAAAATACAGGGGAAAAAAGTGGTAGTATATATAGAGCGACGAACATAATATATAGTACCACTTTTTTCCCCTCAGGAAAAAAAATACGGGAAAAAAGTGGTAGTATATATAGAGCGACGAACATAATATATAGAACCACTTTTTTCCCTGAGGAAAATAATTACACAGGGGAAAAAAGTGGTAGTATATATAGAGCGACGAAGATAATTTCCTCCCAAATAAATAGGCAACATTCTTAATGTGTTCTAACGACTGGGGGAGAATCCCCACTTTCGAAAAGGGGCGCAGACTCAGCTTGCTGAGTAGTTTTTGGGGGTGACAGTAGATAAGGGGGTTTAGTAATAGGGGGTTACTGTAAAAGAAGGACAAAAGTGTCCAAAAAGGACAGGGGAAAAAAGTGGTAGTATTATATATAGTACCACTTTTTTCCCCTCAGGAAAAAAATAGAGGGGGAAAAGTGGTAGTATATATAGAGCGAAAAAGATATATATATAGCAAAAGAGGGACAAAATTGCCAAAAAGGACAGGGGAAAAAAGTGGTAGTATAATATTATAGTACCACTTTTCCCCCTCAGCAAAAAAATACAGGGGAAAAAAGTGGTAGTATATATAGAGGGACTTTTGAATTAAATAGCCAACATTTTACAAATCGACAATGTACACAGGGGAAAAAAAAAGTGATAGTATATATATATATAGGAGAAGGTGAGAGGAGCGATATGAAAAAAATAGCCATCATTTTACAAATCCACAATGTATACAGGGGCAAAAAGTGGTAGTAGAGCGGTGGATTAAATGTTGTAAAACAGCCATAATTCTTTGAGAAAGGGCTCAGACACAGCTTGCTCCAATGAGTTGGGTGTATTGGGCGGGATGCATGAAATGCACATTATTTTTTTTCCTTACAAAAATCAAGCAAAAATAAGTTCCTTTTTAGAACCTGGCAACACTGATGAACCCTTTCCCCTGAGGGGAAAAAAGTGGTACATTGCCGACGTCTGTCCGTCAGAAATTGGTTTCCGTGTTTCCAAAATTACCCTTTTTTCGCACTATACTGACTATTAGGCTAATTGCGATGTACGGGCGAGCTCTCAAAGTTCAGATAAATTGAGCTGTTAGGTGTGAATTTAAGTTCGCCGGAGCAATCAACTGTTTGAACTTTGGTTCGATTTATTGGCAACACTGGCATATTTGAGATTTTGGCCCGATATTATGGTCCAGGACCATAAGCAGTTATATTATTACGATGAGTTGCTTACCTTAATTCCAATGTTGATGTATTACAAATTGCACCCTCGAGGCAGATGCAAGAAATCCAAAAAAAAACTACCACACTAATAAAACTGACCGGTCCCTAACTCTATGACGTCATAGGCAACACCTATGACTCCTCGCCCTCTTTAAACTCTTGGCGCTCATCAACCCGGTAACATCTTTCATTGTCTCCGTGTTTGAGCACCTTTTTAGAAGGCGTTCTTGGCTTTTGAAAGCCCAAGAATCCCCTCGATCCTGTATAAAGCTCAATTATCTTTCCTGGTTAGATTTTTGGCTTAGGATTTTTGTCAAGAAGATCGGGAATTTTAATTAATATTTCCGACTTCTACTGTGGTGAATTTTCATTAGGTTCAGAATTTTGCACCACGGTATTCAATTTTGAGGCATCGACCTTTTTCCGACCTAAAGTAACAAGGACACAGGTCGATCGCTTTGTTAGCCACACGCTATTGATTCTCTTTGTTATCTCTTATGAATAGCCTTTGTATGAGAATTCAATGCATATTGACTGTACTTAATAACCTGTTCCTTTGTGTTTCTCCGACAAGCTATGTTCCTTATCTTTGTCCCTAGTCATAGGAGATAAGTCTTAGCGGTCTGTTTTGAAACGTGATTAGTGTTCAGAGTTATTTCTATACATTGATTAACTGATTTATTCAAGCGTATATATATATATTTTTAGTACAGTCTGTTTCACCGGAGTGGTTTGGCGGCTCTTGTGTTATTTGCGGGTAGCGTATCGCGAATAACGTACAATGGCCACGAACCTCTCAGCCCTTCCGTGCTCATCTTGCGGCGAGTTCGTTCCACCTTTGTCCTCGCACTCTTGTTCTGTCGTCCGACAGGTGCTTCTTGGGCTCCGACCTCGGCCGTCTACAGGTAAGCCTCTTGGGGTAAGTTCTGGTGTTGCTAGCGACGGCTCCTTCCGCAAGGGCGGGGTAGTCACTATAGTACGTTTCTGAAGAGCGATCTTTGGTGCTGGGATGGGCAGGGATGATGATCAAAAGTAAGGATGTACTGTCTTCAGGTATATATTTGCCAGTTGTCCAAAGATATCACTTTTGTCCAACCTTCGGTCATATATAATCTGAACAGGTATACAGTCATGTAAGTAAGTATATGCTGCCATGTGCAAACCTATTACAACTGACCAATTCTGAATACTTTTTGAATTAATGAAGCAGCTATTTTGAATGTTCAATTTAAAAAGAGCCGGGAATCAAACCATTTGCGTATTAGTTGAAATGAAAAGGCTTTGAAAATCGTGACCTGTGAAATCGGCAAGTGAATGGAATCACAAAGCTATAATCTTTTAAAATCAATGGGGTGTGGCTAGTTACCATCATTGCAGAGGCCACATTTATTTTTTATTTACTTTCTTTCAACTTCCTGCATTAATAAGATTTCCTTTTTAGTCTGTAGGCATTTTGGTAAGATTTCTGTTAAATAACATTGGTCTATATAATTTCAACGATACAGTAAGGTAAATGTAATCAGGGGCAATCTGATGTAACATGGATGTTAAAGTCAGCGTACAATGGATATGGTTAACATAATTATTTTTTGTGGTGGCCTTTTTTCAGTCCAATAATTTTATCGATATTTTCCTTGGTAAGTAGCCTCCTCTCCATGCTAATGGAACGGCTTGGTCACATGGTTGGAAGATCGGTCTTGGGAAAATACACTATAGCATGGGGGCTACGGCTCCTGGTTCTGTAGCAGCTGTTTCCCCAGGGATTTCAGCGGCTTCAGATACCAAAGCTTCTACTGCGGGGGGCGTCACCTGCGAGACGTCAGCGGTGGAGGCAGGGACTACTAGCGAATTTCCTCCAGGATTAGTTGCCGGTGGTTCTGGGGTAGCAACGCCGGGTGTAACTAGCGTAGCAGCTCCACGTCAAGATGAGTTTCTAGTGATTCTCCCCCAGGGGGGAAACGATGATTCCCGTCCGAGCGGCAGCACCTTCCGCGGTTTCTACACGAGTAGATTCAGCGGGTGTGCTCCGTGTGGATTTGGGCGGAGTAGATTCAGCGGGTGTGCTCCGTGTGGATTTGGGCGGCGTTCCCCGGGAACCCGGCCCGTTTTCACGCACCGACGACCACGGTAACTGTGGTGCGGGGAGCTATTCCTGGGGATAGCTGCCGTATGCACTGTGGGAGTGGTGTCTGTTGATCAAGGTGACCTTGGGATGTCTAGACAGTCGTTAGACAGACCCGGTCATGCTTGAGCGCCTAGACAATGGGTCCATTGATCGGCTCAGACACTATTCAACCTCGGGACAATAGGGGCTTAACGGCTCCAGGATTTCATTATCCTCAAAGTCTAGTCTTTAGTGCGTGGTGATCCACCCGTATCGGCCGCTAATGGCTCTCTTCCTCAACCACTTGCTGCCTCGCATTTGGCCTGGCAACAAGGGGGGGAGTGAATGCTGCCTCGCCTTATGGGATGTGGCCTCCTGGCATGATGCCTACTTGGTGTGGGCATATGATGCCGGGGATGCCAGCACCTGAGGTGTTGCCTGGTTATTATCAGGTACCTTCGGGTTTTCCCTACATACACGCGGCTGTCGCCGCGTTTATGGGGCGGTAGTGCCTTGTCACCCAGCCAGATGGCAGATAGCCATGCTCAGGCTGGAGGGTCAGGCATGCGGGGTACCCGTGCAAGCTCACCGGTGGTATAGATTGTTTCTGTGCCTAGTGTGAGCGTGGGTACTCCCCCTTCGGCTTCCGTTAGTCAGGCCTCGCCTACTCCACTCCCGGTGGGGTTGCGGGCTTCTCGGGCGGAAGCTGGCCAGACGGAGTTGGGCTCTGGGTCAGAGTCGGATTCGTCGGGTGAAGGGTCTGTTGCTGTGAGACCAGGTAGCTCAGCGGCTTCCATTCTGTCTTCACAGGAGCAACCTCAAGGTGATTCTCCTGCAGTCTATGACCAAGTAGGCCTAACTGTGGATGCGGGGCAGTCCGCGAATCCTCCATCTTTATGGATTGGAGGATTGAATCAGAAGTCTTCATCAGCGGGGCCGGCTTTGTCTTTCCCTGCAGACTTGCGTGAGCATTGGGATGCCTTTGATTCTCCGGAGGGACCGCGGATTCCTCGCGCGGGGAATTGGGGAATCATACGTTAGATCCTTGAGGGTAGCTGAGGCGGATTACACTAGTCTGCTTCGCGTCCCTTCTATGGATCCTGAACTGGCCACCCGCTTGCTTACTGCTGGCAAGTCATCGCCTCCGGCGTACTCTCCCTTCTGGGAAGATGAGCTAAGGCTATTGGATATTCGCGTTCGCGAATCCATTCACCTAGGCTCATTTTCTCTGCTCATCTCAACTATTTGGATGGGCTCTTGAGGGACGAGGGGCTTAGAGGTGATCATCCAGCCCTGCGTGCGACCAAACTTTTGGCGGTGCTGTTGTCCAGCATAGTCAGTAGTTAGATGTCACATGCGATGAGACTGGTGCCTTTGCGGCGTGAAAATGTTCTGCATTTTTACGTACAGCCTTCAACAAGGACCTTAGTGCGGATCTTGTGAAGACTCCGCGGCCCAGACTCATCTATTTGGTGGTGCTTTCGCTTCTGTGGTTCGGCAGGTTGCTGACCGTCGGGAAAGTGAGCAAGCCATCTCCGAGAGGCAGCAAGCGCTGTCTTCGAAGGGGAAGAGCAAGAAGAAGTGCAGGAAGGACAAGAAGGACAAGTCTAATCTTTCTAAACCTCCTGCCACTTCTTCGGCTCAGGCTTCTTCCACCAAGCCTGCTTTCACTCCTTCACCTGTTGCTCAGGGCAAGGGTGTGTTAAGAGGCCGGCGACTTCTGGTCAGTCCGGGTCGAGGGGCAAGCGCCTTAAGACTCAGCAATAGCGGAAGTCAATCTGAGGGTGCGGCGGTCGCGTGTCCACGACCTTGTCCGTCGTTGGATCAGTCACTGGTGGTCATACCGCTGGTGGGCGGCCGCTTGATGAAGTTCGCCCAGGTTTGAACAAGTAATACACCGGGCATAGTGGGTTCAGACGTGGTTTCCGTCGGGGTACCGACTGAACTCACAGCTCTTCCCTCTTCCCCATCTCTCCCTCATCCGAAGGACACAAGTGCTCGGCGTGCACGCATAGCTCAAGGTGTTGGGTTTAATGGCCACCCTAGTGGACCTTTTTCGGTATGGTCGTTTCCATATTCGAGCACTAACAACTCCATCTTCTAGCACTTTTTCAGCCTAGAGTCGTCATCCCTGTCCTCTGTTCCGATGACTTAGCTCATCAGGGACAAGCTCGCTTGGTGGAAGCACCGTCCCAACCTTGACGTGGGGATGGGTTTCCCTCCTCCGGCTGTCCTTCGGTGCACGTCTTTACGACGGACGCCTCGAAGTAGGGCTGGGGAGCTCACTTGGGAGACCTTCGGTCTTCAGGCTAGTGGTCTCCGAGCGAAATCGACTGTCACATCAACAGCTCGAGCTCTGGGCGGTGTTCTGTTCTCTTCGAGGTTTTCGAACACAGTTTGATGTGGCTGCAAGGTCGCAATCCAGTCGGATATCTCCGCGGTCGTGGCCTATGACAACAAGCGGGCGGAACAGCTCTCCCCCTCGCTTGGGGTCTTCACACCGCTCAACTTATATTGAGTGGTGTCGCAGCCGGATCATTCTGCTTAAGCGTCCGCAATCGCCGGGGACAAATCGAACATCCTAGTCACAGCCTCTCACGGGGCAGGGGTCGCGGGACATTACCGTCCGATTGGTCTCTGTCTCCCATGTGGTTTCAGACGGGTGTGTTTCACAGGTTTGTTTCACATCAGCACACCCGTCAATCGACCTGTTCGCCTCTAGCGTCAACCGGCTCTTTCGTTTTTATGCTCTCACTCTCCACCCGAGCGGACGGACGAGCTTTTGTGTTAGAACGCTCTATCGATAAGTTTCGAGGGCATGACATCATAACTCTTCCCCGCGCATAATGATCCTCCCTCAAATGATAGGAAAGATCGAACACGAACGGTGCGACATCCTTCTAGTCACGCCGTTCTGGCCAAAACATCTGTGGTTCCGGCCGATGGTGGACCTCTTCCTGCTGACAGGTCGTCCACGGCTTCTTCCACAGATAACCCGGGATCCTTACCTGGTGCAGGCGGGGGGGACAGTCCACCACTTCTCAGGTGGCCGCGTCAGAATTTTGAAAAGAGCGAATTTTCAACGGGGTCTGCAATACTTGCCGCTTATCGTGTGTAGAAGGACTCTACACTCAAATTTTAACTCTGGGCGTCTGGGTTCCTACTACCGTGGTGCAGTGAGAGAGGTATCTCTCCCACTCGCGCCCTATAGCGGCCATTGCTGACTTCCTTACAGTCAGTTCTATTCTGGATTACCTGTTACAGTCCGGAATTACCGGTCCACATTCATGGCGATTCCAAAGTGATGAGGGTACGCTTCTTTTTTAAGCATGACTGCGCTCCGCCACTACGGATGGAATGTACAATTCTCGTCCTCCTGATATGCGTAGAATTGTCCCTCGTGGAATCTCAAGCTGGTCTTGGAATATATTACAAAGCCGCCTTCGAGGCCCTTGAAACATTGGTCGACTTTGAGAGAGATCTCTCTGAAGAACTTATTTCTTTTGCATGGCTTCAGTTCGCTGCTTCGCTCAAAACTTCACGCGCTGTCTGCGTGTGACCTGGTTCTGGCGCAGACTGGCGCTATCCTGTAACTTTAAGCATGTTTTTCTGTCAAGAACGAACGCCATCCTTTACCACAGCCAACCTGATTTTTCTCCCTGAGATGAGCACGGGATCGTCTCTCAGGGAGGATCGTGTTCTTTGTCCGTACGCACGTTGCGCTACTATCCGGGTCATCTTTGCTTGTTTTCCGCGCCGCTAACGCGGCAGCGCAGGGCCACTCTGACACGATACATTGTCTCTGTGATTGACATGCGAACGCCGTTGTAAAGGCGGCACGTGACTGCTCATTCTGCACGATCGATTGCGAGCATTACAGCTTTCGCACGTGGTGTTTTGCTTAAGGAAATCGTGTCGACCATTTCTTGGCAGACTGCGACGACTTTTTCTTCAATCTATTTATGGGACATTCATAGTCAGGAACAAAGAGCTAGCGCCCATTTTGCTGGATCGGTTCTTAGAAGTACGCGAGCTAAATCCAGCAAACACTAGGTAAGTCTAATCGGTAGAACACGCAACGGTTAGTCTAACTTAGGTGTGTGTGTGTGTGTGTGTGTACTATGTACACTATTTATACAGTGTAAATTCGCGATCTCGATCGACTGTTTGTGTGTAACATTCATTCGTTCGGGGTCGGCAATTTTCACATTAAACTGTTCGGTCCTTGACTCTATGGCAAGATGTATTACTCATTGTACCTCCTTCCACTGGTCCGTGCCAGTCTGGATGTTGATGCAGTTTGTAATACATCAACATTGGAATTAAGGTAAGCAACTCATCGTAATAATATGTCTCAAAACAGAAGTGTTTTACATATTATATAGATGAGGTTTGCTTACCTGTCCAATGTTGATTCCCGGCCCAGCCCAGCCCCCTACTATGAGCAATCGGTTGATTTGGGGCGCCAAGGTCTTAAAGAGGACGAGGAGTCATAGGTGTTGCCAGACGTCAAATATGACGTCATAGAGTTAGGGACCGGTCAGTTTTATTAGTGTGGTAGTTTTTTTGGGATTTCTTGCGTCTGCCTCGAGGATGCAATTTGTAATACATCAACATTGGACAGGTAAGCAAACCTCATCTATATAATATGTAAAACACTTCTGTTTTGAGACAAATTATCTCAAAGGCGGCTATTACCGTACTGACCCGAGTATAGTCCCATGCTCGATTATAATCCCACCCCTAAGTTTTGAAAGAATCTGAAGAATAGTAGAAAATCCTATTATAATCCCACATAAGTGTTTTTGCTTGAAGGCAATATATTACATGCAATTTTTGTTAAAATCAGTACTGTTTTGGTAGTATCTTCTAGTGATTTTCCTTACGAAATTAATTAGGTTCATGCTTCAGTTAATTAACAGGTCTTTGGTGATCATTTGACACATGAAAATATCTGGAATAAGTTAAATTCTGAAAGGCTAAAATGTTGATGCTCATTGTTCATGACAGGGTGGAGATCCCATTATAATCCCACCCCCTAAATTCAAGCTAATTTCAGGTTAAAAACAGGTGGGACTATACTAGGGTCACTACAGTACTATTTTCCATTTCAATCGCTAACTCTAACGTTTTTATTGCAATCTTAAACTCTAAGATAAAAATACAGACGCACACCATGCAGTCCGAGCCAGCACAACATCGCTCTTTTTTAATACTTTAAAAAAAAATGTTAACGGAAATGAAGTCCACACATAATCATGAATAGCGCCGCTATGAGACGAGTTGAAAATATCTGGTCCAGGACCATTTCTTCGGTCCAAAAACTCGTAACCATTTGTGCGAGTGTGATGCGAGATGAGAGATCAGTCGTTGTACTAAAACATGGTTGCTCGCGGACTGCTGTCTATACCGCGAGTAACTATACTGTTGAAATGTCGGTAAAATAACGATTTACATTATCGGATTTTGCTGTAAAGAGTTGGAGTTCGTGGACCCATAATCGTTTAGGATACTCCTGGTTTTGTGTTGAGCTTTTGAAGTATGGATTTGAGGTACAGATTTTGCTGCATGATGAAGTTGAATTTTTAGTGTGTTCACCATTGCCACTGTGTGTATAGGCAAGTGACCGGGGTTGTCCACGACCTGCCCCGAGCTTGGCCAGCCATATGATTTGCATGTCTATAGGGCAGAGGACGCGTCAGTCTGACTCGAGGCGTGCAAAGAAAAAGGTGTTCCATGATACGGTAATCCCACACTACATTCTCTGATTTTGAAGCTTCATTTTGATGTGAAATATTTGAGTTTTGAGGCAAAGTATACAAAAACTTTCCAGCCAGTGAGGCACGTCGAGCATAACTGACCTTGCTCTAGTCTAGGGCAGAGGACGGCTTGGAGCTGCTTGGTTTTGGTCCCCATGCATGCACGAAAACATGTCCAACCACATTCACCATAGGCTAGACTTAAGCACCTGAAACTGTTGAAAGCAGTCCTGTAATATGTCCTTGGAAGTCTTTGAAAATTGTAATCTTGCTTTAATCTGTTTTAGAAAAGATATAGGCCTATGTTATTCGATCCCATGAATATTTCAAAGCAAACGCGAAAATAAGAAAGCCTGTTCTTTTGCGACAGCGGTGGGCACTGTTATTTAATATTGATGTTTTAATAATTAAAATATTCCATTGCAAGTTGAGATGACGGCATCAGCAAATACTCCTGTCTTATTTGTTAATGTTGTTGATCATGTTTGAGATGTTTGTTGTGTTCATAACATCAAAAGCAAACATTTCCTGGGCCTTAAATTTCATAGATGTAATAAAAAAAATATGAACTTTCTTGTGATACAAAAATCTCAATTTTGATGGTGTAAAGTGGGGGAAAAGGTTGTTGATTGTGTCACCCTCTTTTAAAGTGAACCAGGGTTTTTACCTGAAACTCTTTTTTCTGGAGGGGGGTAGCATTTTGGTGACATACTGCTGTCCCCTTTTGGGACATAGTAGCAACATAGACTGATGGGGGAGGACATATTTCATGGGACTTCGGGGAGTCGTCGTAAGTTTATTTGAGGGTAATGAGCACAGTATGACATCAATGCCTTACACCTAGCCAGTTGATTGTGTGAGATTAAACCCAGAGATGGACCTTCCAAGAAGCAGTGACTTTAATTAAAGGGGATGACCCGTTTTAAGTATTATAAGTTTTCATCTGATAGAATGACCTTCACCCTATACCCTATCTGTAAAGTTTAGCACAGATATTTCAATCCATTTGATTGTGGGAGCTAAAAACATGATTTGTCATGACCCATAGAGTGTACTGTGTAAAATTAATATGGGGAGACACAAATGGGGCACATTTTCCACTCAACATCCAACCCAACATCCTTTGCCTTAAGAAGATTTTACAGGGTAACTGAGAGAAAAATAGTAAACTTTCTTCCAGATACCAAAATTTGACTACTTCAGTAAAATATGGTGGTTATGGGAACGAGGCTCGGCTTATTAGAGATCGGACCATGGTCCTTTAAATAATGAAATATATTTGATGTTTACCATCAATAATTGCCCGTTGGAGAAGGAATTTGATAAATCACTGCTACAACAAACAATCATTTGCTGTCTTAGTTCATTTATGCCATGTCTTATTAGGTTTCCGTCGTCATTTCTGCTATGTATTTTGTGTGTTGTGAGGCTGTATTTTGTTATAAGTGACTCAAATTGACCATATGAAAGGATTTGTGTTCTTTGGCAAGGACAGCACCAGTGTAGTGTTTGGCAATGGGCCAGCCGTCTTTAATGAACTGTGAATTAAAACAAGAGGAATGCAGCCCTGCACTAACAAATAGTAGTACATTCAAGATTCCAAATGCCATGATTAGGCCTATTTGTAGACTGACTCAGACTGTTACCAGGTCACAAGCAAGATTCAGGAAAGCTGTGGGTCTGATTTCAGTTCTACTGGGGTTTGCTCTGATCATTGAGGTGTTATCCTTTAGTTGTCAGCCTCTCAAACATTAACGGATGGGAAAGGGTGTTCACTTTATTGTTTGAAGAGTGGTTTCTAGACTAAAATTTTCCGGGGAACACGATCCCACCGGCCGTTTTTTGAAAAAATGTGCCCAAGTGCTTTTCCGGGGGGGCTCCTATTTGGGGGTCGAAATTATGTTCAGTATTCATTGGCCAATTATTATAAATTTGGTGTGCATTTATATGTTTCAGCCATGACAAATCGATTGCAATCATTTTCAAAATCCAAAATGGCTGCCGTATGCCAGAAAATTCAAAAATGGCGCCCAAATTACACTTTATAACTAAATGAGGAATATGAAACTGATGTACTAGAAGTTCTAGTGAAATTTTAGTGTCAACTTTGGAATTTGTTTGGGTACAAAGAATAATTCTGTTGTTTTCAAAATTCAAAATGGGCTCCAATACAAAGAAAATCCAAAATGGATGCCAGGAAAGGACGCCATAGTTGGCAAATTATAATTATGGCTATAATACACCACCCCTTCGTTTTTTTGTTTTTACTTAAGTGTATGTTTTTTATCTCTCTAGATATGCTTGACATTATCAGCAAATTTGCAAAAGTTTTTGAATTCCAAAAATGGCTGCCGTGTACCTCAGATTCAAAATAGGGCGTCAAAATGTCACTTTTTGACCAAATGATCAATTCACGGAGTCAGTTGATGTCAATTGAATAAGCTTGCCCTCTGCAATTGTAGCCCAATAATAGTTGACCTCAGTACAAGGGTCTTTCGTGCGCGATTGTTAAGGCCTCCCGGTGACGGAACACTACATATGAAATTATATGGGTGTAAGGTGGCACTTCCTAACTGGGCATTCAGTGACAGAGGACGTGAAAACAATGGGTCTTTGGGTGAGAAGACATCCGGAATTGCCCCCCCAAAAAAGGTGGTTTTGCGGTGACAATTTTGCTAGATCTCCCAAAAAGGGAGTTATTTGAGGAAAGGTTTTGCAAAATTTTCTGAAAAATAGGGCTTTGGGCAAAATATTTCAAAAAGTCCCCCCCCCCCCCAAATGGGCTTTCGGGCAGTGGTAAGATTTTGCCAAAAAATGTTTTTTTGGGTGACCTTTTTTTAAATGGGTCGACAACGATGCTGAAAATATAGGTCTTAAGGGCAGTGTGAACCTGAGTTTCCGAGTATATCTATTTTGGTTTTGTAACTTTGCAAATATTTAATTATGGATGTAAATGTATACATTTCTAGAAAGAAAATTGGACGATGAACCCGATGCTGCATCAGATGAATGTAAACTTTCAGTATTTTGAGCAAAAACAAAAAAACACGATTTTGCCCCAAACGTTTCAGACAGCATAACACAAACAATTTGAATTGTCATGAGTTCTTATGTGATTTTTTAGAAACAAGACAAATTGTCTAGGGACGGTTTTTTTCATTTTTAAAAATAGAGCACTTTCGAAATATAATGAAAAAATTCAAAAAGTGTGATTTTGACCTTTCTTTTCCAAAATTTGAGTATATATTGGAGAATGTCTTTAGTTCGACAGCGAACAATGAAAAATTAGAAAAAGTCCTAGCAGAGAACGATTGCTATCGTAGGAAGTTAAAAACCTTACCTTTTACTTCGGTTATTTTTGCGTTATCTTGTCTGAAAATTTGCCCAAAATTATGCGAAAAATTGAACATTGGAAATCCGGGTTTTAGTAAAAAAGTGATTTTCACGCCATTTCAAGCTCTCTTCTCAAATAACTTTATCTTGAACTTCAAAATTGAGTATGTTGTGCAAGTGATGAAAATACATCTTAGCACTATTGCTATCAAACAATGTTGTATCTAACTCCAGAAATTAGAAGAAATTGGAATTCCATCTGGTCTAAATTAGCGCTTTGTGTTGACATTTTTCAATATATTTTTCGTTTTTCCAAGATGCGTTCCGGCAAAAGTACTAAACGCGCACCCGTTCATTACGCAGCAAAAATTCATCGCGCGACGCGATGGTGCGTCTGCGCTGACGGCGTGAAATGTGCTTAAATTC